>JAOEGS010015030.1:30968-47170 GCA_025447755.1 Corythornis vintsioides | reverse complement strand
CTATCTACTTGCATCATCATAAAAGGCTATCAGATTAGACAAGCATGACTTTCCCTTATGGATCCATGTTGACTACTTCTGATAAGCCTCCTTTCCTCTGGATGCTTAGAGATGTCAGGAAGAACAAGTCCTTCCATTACCTTTGTTAATTTGGCATTTAGTAATAGGAAAAAAAAAGGGAAAACTGAGGGTGAAATCCAAAGTAAAAATTTAAAGTAATGCAAAACACTGAAAAAATGCCAGCATTTGATCTAAGGATCCTACAAAATTAGCATAGTGAGCATATGTTTATGTTCAAAGATAACAGACATTTTTTCTAACCATCCCTAAACTTATTGTATCCCTGATTTACATATTTAAATGTTCTTGGTTTTTTTTTTTTTAATTACTTAAATCAGTGTCACCTTCAGAATTTGTACAGAAATATACACACAGTTTTCATTTTTAAAAATATTTAAATAAAAATATTTTACCTCAATTTTTACACAGTAAATCCGTATCAAATTGCTGGCCAGCTTGGAAATACAGAACTAGCTAAGCCCTTCTGTCTCACTCTCATCTCCAGCTGCACAACTGACTTAGAGAATAACATCTGACTAAATGTGGGGAGAAACAACAGTGCTCTGTACATATAGAATCATCATAGAATGGTAGAGGTTGGAAGAGACGTCTGGAGATCACTGAGTCCAACCACACTCCAGAGCAGGATCACACAGGGCAGGTCACATTTCTTGTAAATGGTGGGGAAAAAAAAAAAATCTTCCCCCTTTATATTTTGTTTTTCTTGGCTAAAGTGAGCCCTGATTAATCACTTCAAGTCACAATACCACATCAAGATGTCACAGATACTCTTATAGGGATGGATGTATGTCATGTCATTTGTATGAGGAAAAGCTGGAAGTCTACTCAGGTCCAGTTAGAAGCTGTACTTGCACTCCACATGTAATTATCCTCTGCAGTCCAGGGAAACTTGCCAAAGGCACTACTGTAGCTTTTTACAGCAGGTTACATACTTGCATTTTATATATGAATCTCTAAAGATACTTCGGGGAAATACTGAAAAAGCATTATTTGCTGTGCCAGTGGATATGCAGCTTCCATTGCTTCAAACAATGTTTTCTCTTTATTGGGAAGTTTTAAAAATCCTTCATCATTTTCTACACTTTGGCTACACGATTAAAAGCAAACAAACTACTGTGCAGGGTGTTAGAAAGGATACATTAGGTCTGTTATCATTCATTCTCTTGCTTAACTAAATCCCTAAGATCATTTGTCAATGTTATGAAGCACCCACAGTGAGTGCAGAGAACCATACCAGTTAATGTTCTGAATGCTGTGTATACCTGCTTTCCTAGAAAGGCCTGGGGCAGTGGAAGAGCTCATTATGACCATAGGCTTAGATAAGCATTTCAAGGCTTTTTGCTGTTTTCATAATTCTTTTCACTGGCTGTTCAGGGCTCTTCCATACTGCCAGGAGTGAATGAAGGATTAATTTGATTCTTTCCCACTATGGATATTTGAAAACATACCAAAGTATCTCCAAGTACCTTCTATACACAGAATAACTGGGTGTTCAGAAGAATGATCCCTCAATTCTTTTCCACTCACAGCAGCTCTTAGTCCCACTGGGGCAGACCTATTGCCATTTAAATGCTTCACCTCACAGTAAAAACTGTGGCAAAGGGGGCTTGGGAATTAGTAGATTTCACTCCTGTAATCTGTTCCCTTCACTCAGCCCAATCCTCTCACTCACTCCAGTCTCAGGACTTTCTTTTTGCTCTCTTGCCCTTAACATCATGTTCACCATTACCCACCTCGTTCCCTTCAAAATGTGAAATTCACACGTATGGCCATTCCTACCCTGAGCTGAGACCAAAGGAAACATCCAGAGGAGAGCTACACTGTGGACCATGATTTCAGAAACAGTTCACACAGGAAAAAAACACTTTATCTGCAAGGAGAGAAAGAAGCACAACATCCACATGCAGTTGCTCGGGAATGTGTATCTGCAGGTTCCAGATTATACGGCACAGCTACCAGAGAGGGATTTTTTTTAATACATCAGGGTGTACTGAACAGCATTATATATTCATCAGCTCTACAACAATGGTTTCAGAAAACAACATCATTAAAACAAGATGCTTCTACTCCAATGAATGCTGTACATTTCAGAAGTGGCACCAAGTGAGATAGGTTCAAAGTACTGTACTGAGAATGGGTTAAAATTGAACCAGTACAATAATGGTTAGGACTTCATCATGCTCCAATATTCTGATATAATTTCTTCTCCCTGTACATTTATAATCTCAGCCCTTGAGAAAGAGATTAGTAAATATTTGGTTTAAAATAACATAGAAAAAAAATTTGGCTTTCACTACCAAAACTGAAGAATGAATATATCCAAAAAGAAGTAATCATACTCTTTCAGATGTGATTTTGAGATTATTTCTACCAAATGGAATTTACAATTTATCAATTGAGTGTTTTCAGAGCTAAATAAAATACCTTTGTTTTATGAACATCACTTGACAGATTAAAAAAGCCCATTTGGATGGAAGTGGGGGTGAAAGTCAGACATAATTATTTACATTTCTATGTGCACATATGTTTATTAACATTCGTGAAGAATAAAATGCTGCTACCACAGATCTGTAGCTACATGGAAAGTTAATTTTCTTATTATAAATATTCATTATTCACAGTAAATAAAGCATCCTATGGTTTGTGTAAAATAAGTATTTTCAGCTCTTTAAAGAGACTTCAAAAATAACAATCTGCATGGTTTCCCATTACAAAAATGTTCCTTCACATTAGACACATACAAAGTCCCTCTAGCACCCAAAAAGAAAACAAAAATGTCAGAAGTATTAAATTAGGCCTAGTTACCGCTTTCAGTTTATGACAAAGCAGTCATCATACCATTGCAGGACATCCTTAGGTCTGAAATGATGAAATCCATATGCAGATGACTGTCTTTAGTGTTGTAAGAAAAGGATGGTATAAAATAGATCATAATTTGTGGCATGAATCTTTTTCTTTGCTAGCTGGAAATGTGGTGGTGTGAAAGATCTTAGTAAGTGATTGTAATTTAGGCTTTTAGGAAGGGTAAAGTCAATTACATTACTTAGGTCCTATAAACAAATTTGGCACACACCCAAAGGAAAACAAGTTTCAGGTTTAATCCTTAATGCATTGACTAAATAATTTTAACCTTTGTAATGGTATTATTATGGAACTTAGTTTTCCATAAATTTGGAAATGAAGCATTTTGTCCATCAAATTGGGAGGTACCTGCTTCCTGCATCAGTAGAAATTGAGAAAGTTGGGCAAATATAACTAGAATATGCCTGGAAAGCATAAGTCTAGCAGTCTTAATCAGTAGCTTCAGTTCTTCCTAAAAATATTTTATTCATAATTGAAATTTTATCTATAAATCAGACTCACTAAAAGTCTCCTATGAAACCTTCCAAATCTATTGAATTTAAGGTAGAAAATGTCATTGTGGATGCCATAACACAGCATGAATGAAAGGAGTCTATGGCAATGGTAAAAAGGATCCCTAGTAAAACCTTGCTGAAATATATTCAATTATTAAAAAAAAAAAACAAAAACAAAACCAACAAGCCAAAAGCCTCACACAAGACGCATAACAACTATACTTGAGTCCTGGATAATGACCTTCTCAGATTACTATTAAATTAGTATATGGAGTGTATGCAGCACATAGAGTTAGAGAGTTCTTTTTTTGTTTTCTTTTTCATTTTTAAAAACAAAGGCCTATATTTGAGTTCCACTTTTTCAGGAAGGCTTCAAAACTTTGAAGTGTAAAATAACACAATATTATCTCACAACAAAAAGAACTGCTTTGTATTTGTTTCCTTATTCTCTTAAAGCCAAGAGCCTACTGATGTTTCATTAATCGGCATCAAATCAAGTTGTAGTAGTAGTGAGAAACTGCATTTATTTGCTTCCTTTTCTCCCAGGAAAGCTGACCTGGTTATTGAACTTCTCTCTGTGGTAAAACCCAAAAAATATAACTCCCTTGGTGCTGTTATTTTCCCAAGGCATTCACAAATTACACAGTTCTGCTTACTTAGGTTGTCCAGATCTGCTTATATGGAAGACTTAAATGGAAAAGTGAAGTTAAAGAAAAAACTTTGTCATTCTTACTCTATCAAGACTTATTTAATGTATTGTTTAAGATGACAAATAAGCAAATAATTACTGAATATGTAGTAATTAAATTGTCAGGTAATTGTATATTGGCTATAACTTGTATGGTTGCCTTCTGTTATCTACTAGTCTTTGTTTATCTACAAGAGTATGTCACACATTTTGCTATTTCCCTGGTGCCATCATATGTTCTTTATATAGTCCTGCTATAGAGGGATTAAAATAGTTCTGAAATATAAAATCTTCAGGTTGCCTTCAGATACATATACTTAAATGAAAGTCATTATAATGAAACTGATAATTATACCATACACCAAAGAAAACATTGAGGTGTACATATTAGACACAACAGGAGTAAGAGGCTAACTCTTGGCTCACTAAATTCAGTGGCAGATTTGCCACAGTAACCTGGTACACAGTCATGTAATTTCAAAAATGCTAACAGTTGTACTCCATTCAAAGTTGGCTTGTTTAAGCCTTAAATAAATGTTTATGCAAACAGCCACCATTTCCTGCACTGGGTGAGAAATACTGAAAATGTTAGGTAGATGAAAAAAAAAGTGAAAGCTCTTGCAGTTATGTGGACAACAAAGACACTTTCCAGCAGGCATTTGATGTACTCACATTTGATGTAGCTTTTACATCTCATTTCTGTATTTGAGGTTCCAGCAAAGTGATCAAAATATAAAAAGGGAAAAGAAAAAAAGTGGAAAAAAGAATGAGGGGAAAAAAGGGTGAGGAAGAAAGTGGGAGAAAGGGGGAAAAAAGGGGGAAAAAAGGGGGGGGAAAGGGAGGAAAGGGGGAAAAGGGGAGGAAAGGAGGTGAAAGGGGTTGAAGGGGGGGAAGGAGAGGGAAAGGTGGGGGGAAGGGAAAAGAAAACAATGCTTTGCATTCACAGTGAATGCTGTTCCTCACTTTGTTTTGTTCATTTCTGGTTTCTGAAAAGTAGACATGCTGCTGCCTTAGTAATATTTACAGCACATCGTAAAACAGATTTATTTGTGATCAAAATCCTTCATTTTTTTACTTGTTTGTTTTTAAGGATGATATTATTTCTCAGTCAAGCTGCATAACAGAAGTGTGTATAATAATATCAACGTCTTGGTTGTGTTATTTATACCACTGATATTTAGAACTGGTATTTATACCACCGATATTTAGAAAATTAATTTCATATAGCATAATGGCTTTATAAACTGTTTCCAGAAATAGTAGATGAACACAGTTTCACTCCTAGATAATACTTCTAAGGCATTTTATTTCCTTATAAGTTTTGTTATGGGTTAGAGATACATTAATTAGAAAATTGCATCATTTGGAATGTGTGCTTAAATGCCTTTAAAGTAAACTACCACTTGTTAAGAAGCAGCTATTGTTATTGTCCAGTAAAGGAAGGAAAAATAAAAGCTGTGGAGTCTGGGTATATGACAAATAAATGTAGTTTAATTACACATATGCATACCAGACAAAGGCCCTGGGTCATTAGACAGCTTATAGAGCATATGCTCAATTTACTTCAGGGTAAACTGACAAATTTTGCTCTCAGAATTGTTTCTGATCATGAACCCTAACACAGAATATAGTATTCTGCTGTTCACATAGAATTTTGCAGGACAAAACCAGATTAAAAAATATTTTTCCATCATTGTCCATTTTGCTCACTTGATCACAAAAAAATAATAGACCCTGTAAAAGTGGTAATTTCTTGAAACACAGCATGAGTATTTTCATCACCTGTAAAAGGGACGAGATCAATAGTTCATTACTTCATGAGGCAGCTGGGAGAGCTGCCTAAGAATTCCATGTAAAAGGCTGCTTATCAGATCAAATACTGTTCTTATTTAAGATGTGTCAACACCTCAATATGAAGGTGTGACTTTTGCAACCAAGCATGCCAGACACCTCCCCAAGGCAATGAAAACAGTGGTTGAGAAGTTACACTTCAGTCTGGCCTTGCACAGCTTCAGGCAAGGTGGGAAGCACAAGGCACACACAGTAGTGAGAGCCCACCCTCCTTGGATCAGTGTGGGGGCTGCTGGTGACAGATGGGCCACAACTTACTCAGACTACTCTTCAGTTGGCTTCCAGGACTCACCTTTAAAGGACTTTTGGAAACTATTCCAACCTATCCTAGTGTAACACACATAAGAATTTTAAACAAAACATTTATTGAACTACAACATTTTTATAGTACTTTCTGTCCACAAACTAAATGAAGCATTAATTATCTACTAAAAAATGTGTAGTATGTCCTGGATGTTACGTGTACAGCAGACTAAGATGATTTGAAAAAAAAAAAAAAAAAGAAACTTGGTCAGACAGTGGACAACCTTTCTCAAACAAAAAATGCATAGGCAGAAGTTTCTATACCAAGAAACTCTGGATACCTCAAGAATGCTGCCTGCAGAAAGTGTACTTTAAACCTTGCATAATAAAACAGTCTGAAACTAAGTCACACCTGAAGAGATGTTTCAACTTGACGTGCAGTAATCATACTTCTGCCCTCTCTTCAACTAAAGTCCTTGTGAAAGGTTCAGGTCACTTCCAAGACCTGTAGCACACTTAGTGGGTACATTCTATGTGCACTAGTGGGCACTAATTGATAGTCTCAGTGGGTTCCTTAACAGACAGAAATTGCAGCATGTAACATCTGACAGGAGATAAATGCAGTTACCCATGCATCAGAAACCTGAAACAAGTGAATAGAAAAAATGAGCCAAAGTCTTCTCAAAAGCTTGAGAGCTGTAACAAAGATGGTAGACAATAGGCTGCATTACAAGAAAACAGTTATTTTCTGTTGCATTTCCTTAGTGACAATTTTCTGTTGAACTATTGTTTTATCAGAGGCCTGAAGACACAAAACATGGTGTTAAAAGAGAGAACACCATCTATATTGCTGGCTATCAATACATCGGGTCCTATTCTTTATCCAACCTGCAGTGACACCTGTCATCTCCAGGTGGCAAAAGTCATGACTACAGCAATTCAGTTTAGGGCTGGTTGCATCGTTGTTAAAAGTATTCTAGACCAAGGGCTCAAGTAATTTATTGTTTCTGGAGAAGACAGCTTCATTCACACTACATCTGACAGTGACTGTGTAGATGCACGCAATGACACATTGTCATTATAGCTATTCAGCCTCCTTCACCAGTAAACTTAAGGTTTGAAGCCACTAGTATTTGTGATACCCCAATGAATTTTGGGCTCAGTTTTATTTAAAAAGTGTTCTCTTTAACATTATGAAGCAGTAAAGTAAAACTCCTTTACTATTAAAGGTAAATGGCAGTAAACCCATGTGTCCAAGAAGGCCAACAACATCCTACTTGTATCAGCAATAGTGTGGCCATCAAGACTAAGGAAGTTATTTTCCCCCTGTACTCAGCACTGGTGAAGCTGTACATCAAATCCTGGGCTCAGTTTTGGGCCCCTCATTACAAGAAGGACACTGAGGGGCTGCAGTGTGTCCAAAGAAGAGCAATGAAGCTGGTGAAGGTTCTAGGGAACAAGTCTTATGAGACTTGGTAGAGGGAACTGGGGTTGTTCAGCCTGGAGAAAAGGAGGTTCAGGGGAGACATTCTCACTTTACAAATCACTGAAAGGAGGCTGTAGCAGGCTGGGGGTCATTGTGTTCTCCCAGGTAACAAGTGGTAGGACAAGAGGAAACAGCCTCAAATTGTTCCGGGGAAAGTTTAGGCTGGACAGTAGAAAAAAAAAATTCACTGAAAGGGTTGTCAATCCCTGGAACAGGATGCTCAGGAAGGTGGTTGAGTCCCCGTCCCTTGAGGTATTTAAAAGAGATGCTGAAGGACATGGTTTAGTGGTGGACTTGGCAGTTTTCGATTAATGGTTGGACTGGATTATCTCAAGAGTCTTTTCCAGCCTCAATGGTTCTATAAGTCTACACTGACATTTAAATTTAGATATTTACATAGTATACCTGCCTCCATCTGAACTAGTTTTATGGGTCTCTCTTCTAGTCAACAGAAATATAGCTGCTTCATTCGGTGGGCTCTATGGTACAATTCCTCTGCCCAAACACAGGTACCTACATTAGGATAATGTGAAGTATACTTTAAACAGCAATGGTTAGATTTTTTTACTCAGTATACAAAAAAAAACAACAACCCCAAAATACCAACATAGATCACTTGCATGTGCCTATGTTATATTCCTTATATAGTCACCTGAACCCCATCCTAAAGGACCAATAAATTTCAGGTACAGATTAGAATATTTTATGTACATCCATACACTGAAAAAAAAAACCCCTATTTTATATATGCTTTAGGGCATAAGCTAACCTTGCCTTAGGGGCAAGTAGTAGCCTCCAAAGAAACAACATTCTTAGTTGCCTCTAACAGAGCTTGTAAGAGCTTCCTGCAGACACCAGGGTAAGAACACTGCACCAGCTGTTTAGATACAGTCATGTGTTGTCCTGTTGACTGTACAGAGCATTGAAGGAACAGCATAGAAAGCTGTTCCTTCAATGGAAAATGCCCTGAAAATAGAAACATTTGTGTGGACCATTCATTTTTAGAACAGTTAATCATAATTGATCCTTACACAAAGAATACTAAATAAGAGTTATTAT
Organism: Corythornis vintsioides; assembly: GCA_025447755.1. Lineage (NCBI taxonomy): Eukaryota > Metazoa > Chordata > Aves > Coraciiformes > Alcedinidae > Corythornis > Corythornis vintsioides. The sequence goes on along the minus strand of JAOEGS010015030.1, from coordinate 38,406 downwards.
TAATAATGAATAATGAGAATGAAATATAATGGTGTTTTTATTAGGCTATCAATAATTAACAGGGATTTGTCATTTATTGTAAATACTGTTGCTGTTTCTGTTACAGCTTTGGATGGTGCAATTTATATGGTAATTTTATATGAAACAGTGCCAATTACAGCATGGCTATTACAATAGAGTAGAAGCAAATGATGACTTTATCAGTTTTGTTAACTTTTTCATTTTATCCATTGTTAGCACAGCCTGCAATGTAAACATGATGTAGTGAAAGGAATAAAGAAATTTTATGTAGGTTTAATAACTTTGGCTAGTAATCTAACTTCCCCCAGAAATAAATACAATGGGACAGAAATAAAGGTGAGCAGGTCTGCATTAAGATGGAGCAGAAACAACAGTATCAGGGTTTGTTAACTATAAATACCTGCTGAAAGTACCACTGTAAGGAAGAAGAGGCAGAGTAACATCACCACAGAGAATAATGGCAGCCGTGATAATAGAGGAGCAGAGCAGAGCTGGACCCCTCCACAGGGTCCAACAATTTAGGTAATTCCAGGCTGGATTTAGCAGCAGCATACCAAGAAACAAGAGAGGTGCCTACACACAGCCTCATGCCTCTTCCAGAACCATCAGTGGGGGTAGGGCAATGATAGTATGTGTCTTTTAAGCTTATTGATTCAGAGCCTCTTTGAGCTATCCATAGAAATCAAAAATTATATATGGCATATTACACATCTTCATAAAATATATTAAGGTTTAAATTGATATAAGCAGGTAGAATACATATGATCTAGTAAAAGAAAAAAAATCACTGTTAATCATTGTATTACTTAGAGAATTGCACTAATATGTCCATACCATTTACAGTCTTTAAAATTTTAGGAACAAACTGCATCTTTTAAAATATTTTAAATAATTCCACAGTCTTGTCAGAACCTGCACCTTTGATATTAATAATCAGTGTTTTCAGAACTGCCTTAGATGAACCTGCATGGCACACAGATGGCAAGTTATTTACATCATAAAAATGAGAACTGGCCCATCTATGGATCCCCAGAGGGTGCCATGACCCATTAGCAGAGGAAAGATGACCTTTACTGAATAATAATTGAGAACTATTACTAAGATAATTACAAAACCAATTGACTGCCAGAAGGCCTAGACCTTGGATCCTCAATTTATATAGCAACTGCCTGTGATCTGCACAGGAAAAAAAAATGTGCTTAGGGTTCACAAACACCATAACCTCAACATCTGCCTGCCATCTAAAGATAATGATCTGATATTAATTAATTTGAACAGTGCAGTCATTGCAGAGGTAGACTGCATCACAAATCAGACACTTAACATAACCTGAATTTATAATGTTTTTGTCCATCCTCTATTAACAAGCAGAACAGTATAAGGTAAATTAAACTGTTGCAGGTCACAACATGGAAATGAATTAACTTAATTCTCTTTAACAGGATGCATGATTGGAACTCTGCATTGGATGTTGTACTGGTAAGCAGATAAAAGCGCCTCTTGAAAGTGTTTTGCAAAATGCTCCCATCACAACATTTTCTAATGCATACATCTTTGACAGATTTTTCAGATTCCTTCCTCTACAGGAAGGGAGAGAAGTTTTTGGCCTTTGAATGAGAACTTTTTAATATATGGGGCTTTTTTTTTTTTTGTTTTCTGTTTGTTTTCCAAAGAGTAGTTGATGGGAACAAAACCATTAAAGAGTCTCTGTTGTCAGATATCACTAATCCTCTGTGGGTGAAATCCTGAACAGCACTAAAGATCAATGACAATTTCCCCGTAACTTCTCTCACGACTTCTGCAGGAATATGAGATATAAGAAACTCACCAAGCACACCATTTGTGTTGCTGACTGACTTCCAAAATTGTCTTTCCCTACATATGAAGGATATTTTGAAGAAGATGTCAAAAGGAGAATGATTTAACTTAGTGCCAAGTGTCACACTCTGAAACTGATATTTAGGAATGGAGAACATCAGAAATACCTGGCACTCTAAAAAATCATAGCTAGCCTTCCCCCTTAAGAAGGAAACAGATTAAATTACTATGATTAAATGCTTTGGATAAAATATTCTTGCACCTAAAGCCTGCTTCTTGATTTTTAACTCCACTACTAAATCCCATATTTGGGATTCTTTGAGGACTCTCCACAAAAAAGTAGTGTTATAGGTAGTCATTCTTCAAGGGAGACAATTTAAATTGCAGCATGAAATTTATATAAAATTCAATTCACATTTGAGATCTGTAGTAAAAAAGAGATGCTAACACTGCCAGAACACTTATTCTGCATGACAGAAATGCTAATAGAGTCAATTTCTTACTCAAGAAGTACCTGTATAATAGGAGGTGGTAGAAAGAGGAGGTAGTTAATTCAGTTTACAAGATGTACAAGCTATGAATCAAATTAATGAAGAGTTAAAATAATTATATGCACTCTCTGGTGAACTATCTAACCCCAAATTCAAATGTACAAGCCAAATGGGACCTGAGGGCACAGTGACTGTTGCACTGAACTTCAGGCATCCCACCAGCTGGCAGATCAATCCTACAAAAAGGATTGGGTTGGACTTGAAGGCTTAGATCAGTCAGGATCAATAGGTTGATTTTTCCACAACCTTGCTTTCCAAGGGGGGAGTTTTCTGGGTGAAGTAAAAGCACTGCTGGCCTTTCTGAGGGAAATCCCTCCTCTTCCCATTGTCCTGGCTGTAACAAAATCTAGATTAGAAGCACTGAGTACATGGATGTAGGGCTGATAAGAGTACTTACCATGAAAAGGTTTTAACAGATAGACAGGAGTTGGGAAAATATAATTATCAACAGTCTGTCCCTGTTCAAGTTTGGAGTAACCAAAGCAATGTATTCTCAACACCTGTGATAACAGCTTCTGAAGGCCTTATGCTGTTTTACTTCATCTGTTGAGAAAGACCAGAGCTTAGAAAACAGCATAATTTTCTTAAAAATCAATAACAGGTTTTTTTTAGTGAACAGTCTACAGTCATATTTATTTATTGTATTTTTTCCCAAACTACTATTAATAAAATCTGAAAAAAAACTAACCCTGAATTAATATAGGAAGAAGATAAACATCCAGTGAGACAAAGTGAACCACAACAAAAAGTGCTTGAAAGAGTGGAATCACTTTTACTCTGGCAGTAAGAGCTGAGGCAGATGGATACAGCAGGACATAACAAGGAAGAGTTAGGGATTCGGGTGGAGTAAGTGCATGTATTTTAGCATTGAATCAGTGGTGCAAGAGTAGCTGACGCTCCTCTCGGAAAATAATCCTTTAAATTCCTTGATAGGGTATATTGGCCATGCCTAGTGTATGGCTTAACCCCACACTATCAAACTGCCTAAACATTCTGATGGTGCAATTTCTGACATATTCCACACAGAATATGGAAATAAAAATATGCACAAGTTCTTGGAATCAAGGAAGTACCTTGTTCTGGGAGTGGAGCTATTGCAGCAATCTGGTGACAGCTTCTACCCAGTGCTTTGTGAGGAATCCAACCATGGAGAGTCACACTAAAGACACTACACACTTATGTTTATACCTTTGTGCTGCAATGCATCCTAGGAAGCTTTGCTTTTTGAAGTTTTCTGACAATCACCCTATTTCCATCATGAATCCCTGCAAAATAGTATGTTTTCAAGCAATCTCCCCTCAAGAGATTTAAGCTGTAGAATGGCATTTATTCATTTTTTTAACTGTTGTAATTGTAACAAAATTGGATGCTGTTCTGTCATTCTTGACTGGGCTCCTGGTGCTAATCAGAAGTTGAAAATTGCACATTCAGATGGATTTAGAGACATATAGCATGTGACAATTCAGCAAGCAGTAAAGAACATTGTTTTGCATTCTCAAAAGTTAGTGCTGCAATCTGCAGTGACTAAAATTTTTTGAGCCCTGAAAGAAAACCAATTAGGTATAGGAAACAAACACATTCCAGTAATGTAATCTATATTTTCATACATTTAAAGCCAGGAGAAGAGATTAGTTCATCTACACTGAGTTTCTGTTTCACAGATACTTACATTCCATCCAATTACCTTTGATACCGAGCCCCCATAACTTGTGTTCAGTCAAAAAATAACCCTCAGAAAGTAGATAGACTGTATCCAAAAGCCTCCAGAGATGACGTCGACCATTTTCTACTGCAATGTAGCCTGCCCTGAAGTTTAATTACCAGCTCTGTGAAACAGAGAGAAAAAAGAAACAGCATGTGCTTTATTTCTAATTTGAAATTGTCTTGGTTTACCTCCCAGCTACTGGTTCTTGCTCTATGTTTCTTTGGTAGATTAAAGAACCCTGTAGTATTTAGTATTTTCTTCGCAGAAAGGTGTTTATACAGGCTTAACTTTTTTTATTAGCTCAACAGAAATCTCCCAATGGAATGCATTTTCTCTTCTCTCCAAAACTGTCTTGTACCTCTACTTTCTACATATTCCTTTTTTTTTTCTGAATCACAGATAGCAGGATCATTTGCAATATTCTACCACTCATCTGTAAGGGTTAGATGCTTTAAAGTCATCATACTACTTTTTTGTAGTATTTTTGTATTTATCCAGAACCTTAGTGAAGTCTTTACCATCATGAAAACTGAGCAAATTTTGCCTTTGAAATCATGATGGAGAAAGAGATAAGGCATTAAATGCAAGCAAGTGTGCCATGGAAAGCAAAAGTAAGAGGTCAGATTTAGACCCTCATAGACTAATAGGCAGAGTAAATTGTATGTGACCCACATATTACTCTTTTTTTTTTTTTTTTTTTTCATATAGCAATGAGCAAAAGACATCAATTTCTTATGTAAAAAGCATGCACAGATTTCCAACAAATCATATTTTGAAAATACCTGGAAAAGGAGAATAAAAAGGACACTTAGTTAAACTTACTACAGCAATAATGGAACTTTGCTTTTCCATTCGCTGTCCTGGTAATTATGATATCTTTCAATATCCCAAGTGTTGAATTTATAACTAAAGAAATACCTGTTCCCCAAGAGCCTCATACAGACTTTGAAGGTGACCACAATTACTTTTCAAGTAATCACCTGCTAATACTGATTAGAAATGTGAACAATTCAGCTTGTCTTCCTGATAGCCACCACAAATGGTTAAAATGTGGAAATACTGGGAGGAAAGATAGGAAGGCCATCAAAGTGGAACAAATTCAGAAGCTTATGAAATCACAGCTTAATTTTAATGGACTGCAGGCAATTAAATAAGCATTGTATAAATACAAAGAACAACACAGGTTACAAATCTTGTTAGCTATGAATATGCTTGCATGTTTGTTAAGATAACCTTGGTTTTCATGACACTAACTGGGCATGAGATGGACTGCAGCCTGAAGGAATTCATTTTTTTCTGTGGAAGTATCCATACTCAAGTTAATTTTCAAACTTACATTCTCCTTATTAATTTATATTAGTATAAGTTTTCTTTTATTTTTCATAATCATCTTCCTTGAGCATTCTTATGCTTATTAGTTTGTTGTATCAGTCACTATCTGTGCAAAGATCTGTGTTTGTGATTTTGTGGACTGCTTATTCTTACAAGCATCAGCTTTAGTTCTTCACTGTCATGCTTTAATTCTCTTAGAAATCTTAAATTATATATATTTCCTATGGATTACCAGTCACAGTCCACAGTTTTGAGCTTATAAAAAGTAAAGTGATGTGTGACATGCAAATGTTTCACTTATAAAACATTTTTAAAAGATCCTTAGTCTGTTTTTTATAACCTATAACTGCACTTGTAGCAAAGCACAGCTAACAGTCAAGGATTTAAATGCTTAATTCCTAGCACTGTTAATAATATAATTGTTTATGTAAAAGCAAACTGGGCCAAATCCATTATCACCTAAATCTAACTCAGATTAAACAAGCAAACAAACAAAACTATAAGAATTAGGGATCACTTCAGTCTGTTTTCAGAACACACTCAAAATTCAAACATCATGGCCAGTCTGCTGCTATAAGTTTGGTGAAAAATCACACTCTGTACATCTAAATACACCAAGTCTATGTCAGTGTAGTCCAAGTATCTGATATAAGTTGGTTAACAACTGAGAAAAGCTGAAGGTGAGGAAATTAAAGTTTTAGCAATAGCATAGGTACAGTATGAAATATACCCTTTCATTTAAGATAATTAAATCATGTTCAGAAAAAAACACAGTGAAAAAAAAGATGGCTAAAATGGCAACAGAAGCTCCTGGAAGTGTCATGTAATGTGCAAATTTAATTTGTTCATTTGTTCAGGTGTACAGAAAAGAAAGTATCATCACCATGCCAACCCTAGGGCAACTGCTTCATTCTTCTCAGGGTGCTTTGGAAATCTGTTTCCATGAAGGAACTGTTACTCACTTTGTCACTGGAATTTTAAGTCTTTCTTATATAAAAATACTGATTTTAGTGAAGGTGCATGTGACATTGCGAGCATTTTGAAATCAATCTTTTCTTGCGAAATCCAATAACAGCTTTCCCCAGTGGGCATATTTTATTTTACCAAATCCCCCAACAGTTGAAACTAGTTCTGTCCAAACATAAAGCCTAACAAAGACGAATTTCTTATTTCGTATTCTGATTTGTGTATTGAGACCACATCTCTCCTCTGACAAAAGAGGTGAAAACAGAACTAAGGTATGTCACAGCAAGTGCCTTTACTTATTCTTTTTTTTTTTCTTTTTATTTCCTTTCCTTCTTTCCTTTCTTTCTTCATTCAAATCACCCCTACACTGCCTAAGCACTGTCAGAGCTTGTAGAGATTCAGCCAATAAAATCTGAAATATATAGTTAATTTGTAATAAACATTGAGAAAAAAAGTCCATATTTTGAAAACACCACCACAAATCATCTGCTTTTGTTTTTTGAACATCCACAGAGAGCATGCAGGTGCTGAGATGAGCATCTGTACTTCTCTTTAGGCAATAGACAAGGCAAATATAACCTTGTATCTTAGCACCTACCAGGTATAATAGCAAAAGGAATAATCTACCACTGGCTCACAAGCACAGGGGTTCCCACATCCTTCTACTTCCCTCTGCCTTCAGCACCGTTAAGCAGCCCTGAGATAAGGCTGATCATGCAGAATCTGCTTTTTTCCCTTGGAGACTGATAATTTAATAACAATGCAGATAGTCTTTGTTCAATTTACAGCAAAATGAGACTTCTATGAAGTGCAATACCTCAAGCAACTACAAAAATCAATAGTTACATATCCTTATTTGTGCTTCAGATTTTATGTATTGGATGAAACTGTGGTATTGCTACTATTTGGTTTTGGTAAGAAAGTAGTCAGAATATAATTAATATTACAAAATCACAGAATGCTAGGGTTTGGAAGGGACCTAGAAGATCATCTAGTCCAAACCCCCTGCCAGAGCAGGATCACCTAGACCAAGTCACCCAGGAAC
>JAOEGS010015030.1:15054-25220 GCA_025447755.1 Corythornis vintsioides | reverse complement strand
CTCCAGTCCTCAGGCACCTCTCCTGTTCTCCAGGACCTTTCAAAAATGATGGAGAGTGGTCTAGCAATAACCTCTGTGATCTCCCTCATTACTCGTGGGTGCATCCCATCAGGGCCCATAGTCTTGTGGATGTCCAGTTTACTCAACTGGTCACTAATCCAAGCCTCTTCAACTGAGGAAAGAACTTCCTTCCTCCAGACTTCATCTGTGGTCTTGGAGGCATGGGACTCCTGGTAGCTGACCTTAGAAGTACAGACCCTGTGTTAACCCTTCCAGCCTTCCAGTTCACACATGAGGTAGGCTGAGATAACTAGAAATCACAATCAGCTTTTGTGATGAACGCAGCCTTGCCCTCCTGGAGATGTATGATGCTGGACTGAGCATGCACTAAATCATAGAACAATTATAGCTGGAAAGGACCTCTAGGATCATCAGTTCCAACCTTCATCCTAACATCTCTCTAACCACTAGACCACAGCCTCAAGTGCCACGTCCACTCTTTTCTTAAACACCTCCAAGGGATGACAATTTCACCACTTTCCTGGGTGTTGAATCTACTAGTAGAGACTTAGTAGAATTTGGGCAGGGATTTTACAGATGCTGGGTTTGACTAAATGGTAAGTTCAGAGTACCTTGAACTACATTGTTATGAGTATCATTATTATGACACCAGTTCTGTCTTGTGAATAGTAAGACTACTTAGCACTTTACTTGGCAATAAAATCTGCAAAACTAAACCGATTTAACTAAATTGTTAACCATCTTCAGCTTCAGCCATACAATCACATGAATAAAACACTAGGTGAATCTTCTAGTTCATATATAACACATTTTGACAGGTCAGTGTCCTAACACACATTTTATTATACCCATCCCTACTAAAGTTACTCGAATAATCTCCACAGGGAAATAGGTAGCTGTTTCAGAAAACATATTTAATAAGACAAAAAGCCTAAATTGCAGCCTGTTCCATGTTAACATCCTGTAAAAGTCAGCATTAGCCCATGAGAACTTACAAAGTGGTTTGGGTAAAGCAAAAGTCATGAAGTTTTTCTGAATTTGAGTTTTAAGCTTACTCCAGGTTGCATAAATCCACATCAGTTCTGTTTTGTTCATTTTTTTTTCCTATTGGTCTCTTCATGCTGATTTTTTAATCAGAGAAAATAGAACTGTTATTGCCACTATTCCTTCACTGACAAGCACTAAGTTCATACATTCTCTTCCTTGTCTTTCTACCATTGGTGCCTGTTTTCTTAAAAGTTTTAGCAATTTATTGATTTTGAGACTGCCTCTGGCATGTTAGATTTGGTAAAAACTGGCTGCACATTCAGAATTTCTTAGCCATAGGTAGGCAAGCAGGTTAAATCAAATAATATACAGTCACATGTGAATACTTAAAGCGGGGTGATTATTGCAGTTGCCGTAATTACAGGAAAAAAAAAAAAAGTATTAAAGCAAAAAGAAAACATCAGCGAAGTGCAACACAGTAAGGATACTCCTACACTCAGTCTTTCAAGTCCCTTGTGGCAGATACTCTAGTGGTGGGGAAAATACTTTATTCTGTCATGGTCTGATTGAAAGACTAGTGAAGTAAATCAGAATCATTCTTTTGACTTCACAAGGATTTGAATGAGGCTGTTGGGAAGAGGAATCGCTACTAGATAAGTTTACATTGTTTTTAATGTAAACTTCCATCACACTCACAGCCAGCTGGGCATGTCAGCTCCAGAGCAGAGCCACCATTAGCATGGCTCAGAGCCCAAGCTAATAAGCATGTTGAAAGGCAGAGTATATTATCTTGAGCTCAGAACTGTATTGCTTCAACCATAAGGCCCTTGGCCAGCTTGGCACTCGAACCGAATAAACATCACATCTGCCTAGCAAAGTTCTCTAACATCTGCCTGGAAAATCCCATATAAATGCAGCGCTTTCTGAGTGGTTACATTCATGGTGTAATCCTTACAGTCTAAAATGTGACTGCACTACAAAACCCCTAAATATTTGTACAGAACTAGAGCTCAAGAAATAATTACTTGGCTAATTCTTGGTAGTCTGGAGAGGCTGTTTTATTACTCTACAATGTCAATTGCACAAGTACTGCTGAAGAAGACACTTCAGAAACATTAGTGTCATCCCACAATCACATTCTCATGAACCATATTTGTCAGCGATGGTCATAAGTGGTTTCAGGATAATTGTGACAACTTCATATATCTGTACACTAGATTCCATAAACCCCTTGAAAATCAGCCAGCACTTTAACATGGAAAATTAGCATGTTTGCATTTGTACTGGTACTTTTTACTTTTGTGTGTTCCCTTCCCTACCTAAGAATATGTATGTCGAATATGAAGGATGTTCATTCTGTAGCATTATTATAATATCTGTAATTATTTTGTGTTGAAGGTGATGATTATACAGGCTGTGGTGTAGAGAGTCCTGGTCCCTTACCATCCTCCTAGTGGATGGTAAGGAGGTTCCTTTTTCTATAGATTTCTACTGGTTCCTAAAGGGATATACCTTATGCTTTTGAGCCCAATGGACAAAATAAATCTCCCACAGTATAGTACCAGATATTTTCCCTGAGAAAGACCATTGATTTCTGCCTTGGTTCTGGAATATGCTTTTACTTTCTATTGCTCTATCAACTGTCAGCTTTTGTCTTGGTAACTAATAGTTGAACATTCATTTCCTATATTCCAGGCTGGGACTTAAAGTATTAAAACTTCAATAAAAAAACCCTTTTAACTATTAAAACTTAAAGTACATATCATGATTTTGCAATATGAATTCAGTTAAAGGATTCTGAGCTAATACAACCTGCAAATATTCAGGAGTCTGTTGTAGAGTTTGTTCTCCACAGTCCTTCCTTTGCTAACAATGATTTGATTTTTATTTTTTTTAAGTAGATTGTAGGAACATTTGGAATGCTTCCTTTGAGTCTTTCAAAACTCCTTGTTTTCCTCACTTTTACCCATACAGCTCTCAGAAATATCTTCATAGTAAAAACTTCACCAAGTTCATGATACAGTTTTGATGTTATCATCACAGACAATAAGGCAGAGCATTAGAGCAACTTCGTTGAATATGCCTGCATTCTTTCAGCAGGTGAACCATGCCCATCAAAGCATAAGGACAGCAGAAAGTGAAAATTCACCTAAATTCTCTGAAGTTACTGCCAATCTCACTAAAAAACTTATAATTCCCAGCTCCAAATTTGGGTTGACAATCTCAGAAGCAGGGTTCTACCGCAAGAGACTAGGATATGGCCTGCTCCTAGGCAATATATTAACAAAAATCATAAGAGTAATAATTTGTGCTTGCTGATATGCAAAAAAGCAGAAACTGATAAATGCTAGCTGAACTCTTAATACATATACTCAATCAGGCCCATGTACAGTCAATTCCACTGTATGTGTGTAGGATTTTTTCCACAGTTCTGGTTCCAACCTCTGCACACTCAGATCGTCACAGATCTATCCACAATTACCTTACATGCATGACATGGGCAAGGTAATCCATTTTGCTCCTGACCTTGGCCTCACATCAAGAGAGACATATAGCAGCTCTTCTGGGAATATGATTTTCAGTTTTTAAAGAAAAAGTACCTTAAGTCAGTTCTGCAAATTCTACCCTGTAGTGCTATGATTCAACATCACCATGAGAAAATCAACTGCTCATCAAAAAGATCCCACCCACAACCACAGCAAAACAAAAAAAAAGTGTTATGCATGGATTTACCAGACACACATATGAAGATCACAGATGGTACAGTTACAACCAAACATAAGTGTTCAGGGTATTTGCTGTAATATAGTAAGCATAACTCATATTAAAATAGACAAAAAATGTCAACAAGGAAAGAATTAAATTTGAGCAAAATCAGCAATGTTGATTCAAATGGATGTGGGCTCTGATTTGTCAGATTATTGAAGTAGCTCCTATAAGCCAGGGGAAAAAAAAACCAACTGCAATTCATGAATAGCTTCAAAAGACTCTCTCTATAAAGAAAACGAATGGTTTTTAACTGCAGTTCATAAAAGAAGGGACTATATTCTTTCACTCATCTTTTAAAACCTCTTCATAGAATGAAAGCAGGGATGGATAGTGGCCAGAAGGGTCTAATTTAAATAACAGTTAAAAGAAATCAGGACTTGCTTTCCCTAAGTAGAAGGGAAGTCTTTTCCTCTGTGATGCCCCTTATTCTAAATGTAGATTCAGTCAAGGTCATGAACAACAGTCAGCTGAAATAGCAAACTTTTTCTTAAACTGTTTGTACAAACTCAGTGCTTCACTTCCAGAAATTTAGTTATAATTAGAGACACTGAACATCAGTGGATAAACATTTTTCTTTGCTTTTCTAAACAGAACTAATAAAGGAAACAGAACATGTATTCTACAAATATGCCTAAAACTGAGTTTACCCCTTAGGTTTAATCAAAAAATGAGACTTGATCCCCCATCTCATCCCACTCCTCAAAAGGGGCAAGATTGGAAAATGGAAATGAGACGATATACAGCTCTGAGCCATAAGCCTCATTCTCTTACAACCTGCCTTAGGTGACATATGGCTATGTGTATGCCCCTATTTCAGGTTTGGCAACACAACTGTCTCTGCAGAAGCAGATATCCTCACAGATGGGTCTCAGAGAGGGAGAAGGGATGTTCTCTCTAGCACAAGTAAATTTCTAGTGTTTATGTAAATGAGAGGAACAATTATTGAACAGACTGTAAAGAGTTTATAAAAGCACAATCAGAATAATTAACCACCTGATCTGGCACGCAGGATGTGGCATATCAGTACACACTTATCACTGCACACCTGAGTATCCACGTTCCCATCTTTGACAAATTACCCTTTTCTAAGCAGTGGTATTTGATGTAGTCGCACTGACGATGGGGGTTGGAAAATGATGCCCTGGGGAGTGTCACCTGAGTAACTGTGAAAAATCTCGGTGAAATTTATGGGTAGACGAGAGATCTCTGTAAGATCTGTGGTCCTTCAGCTTCTCCAAAGCAAATTAGAACTCTTGCTCCCTGCCTTCAAAGTTTTGTTTTTCTGTTTCAAAGTTCCTTTGTGTTAGTCTCAAAAGCATAGTTCTTAGAAGTCTCTAAAACATTGCCCCTTTAAAGTAAAAATATAAAGCTCTCTATATTTTTTTTTTCACCCAAAACCCCATCTAGCATGGTCTTCTCCTCCTCACTGCCACATTCTGCTTTCACATTAATATTGTCTGGCTTTATTCCATTTACTCTGTTTCAAATTATTTTATTTCTATAGTGTTGCTGTATAGTAATCCTAGTTATATTTTTTTCCATCATTCATTATTACTACACTGTATTACACTCTACAAAATCATTTTATCCAACACTTTGGTGTATCTACATATAATACTTACATAATAACACTTTTTGTATTCTGTCTTCAGCACTGTGCAATACAGACTGATTAATTGTCAATGGGAGGATTTCCAGTGACTTAACTGAGAGCTGGATAATACCTTTCACTGCTTGGTATGAGCTTTATTTTGGTATTCTATCCAATTCTATCCAACAAGAATTTAATTCAAAAACAACAACAGCCAACCAAACTCTCTCTACTCTTCAAGTAGAATATTTTTTTTTCCTTTTTAATAATAGTAAATTTATATTTATATTTCTCCTATATATTTATAGGAGAGCTATAAAGTCAGTACAGCATGCTTTACAATTAAAGAAAGTAAGCTGATATATTTCAGACTATATATAATTCAGCAGTGTGCACTCGTGACCAAGAAGGCCAATGGCATCTTGGCTTGTATTAGAAACACTGTGGCCAGCAAGAATAGGGAGGTGATTGTCCCCCTGTACTCAGCATTAGTGAGGCCATACCTATTGTATTCAGTTCTGGGCCTCTCACTATAAGAAGGACATAGAAGTGCTGGAGTGTGTCCAGAAAAGAGCAATGGGGCTCAGTAAGGGCCTGCAGCACAAGTTCTTTGAGGAGCAGCTGAGGGTGCTGGGCTTCTTTAGCCTGGAGAAGGCTGACGGGAGACCTTCTCGCTCTTTACAACTACCTGACAGGAGGCTGGAAGCAGGAGGGGGACAGCCTCTTCTCCCTGGTGACATGTGACAGAAGCAGAGAGAGTGGCTGCAAGCTGCATCAGGTGAGTTTTAGGCTGCATATTAGGAAAAAATTATTCTAATGGGTTATCAAACATTGGAATGGTCTGTCCATGGTGGTGGTGAAGTCATCATGCCTGGAGGCATTTAAATGGCATGTGGAGTTGGTGCTCAGAGACATGGTTTAGTGGTGAGCTTATGGTGTTGGGTTGAAAGTTGGACTAAATGATCTTGAAGGTTTTCTCCAACCAAAGACATTATGAAAAAGAGCAAGAGAATGTGGTATCACAGTTGGGAAAGTCTCTCTAAGACTATAATGAGAAGTGATAGTAATGTTGTTTGTGGTGTTAGTACTAAGAGACAATGTGTAGGATAGTCGAGGACAAATCACCTACCTGACATGCTGCATGAAATTGAACACCCAATTTCCTTCCCTGTACTTATCTTTTCCCATATTTATTTTTAATGTTCTCAGACATGGATTGTCAATGTGTGTGCCTACACATGCCACAACTCTGTGTAATCTTAAAAGGGGTTAGCATAACCCAAATAAAATCAGGGGATGTATTTCATAAACACATGACAAATGTGTTTTATAGTTTCTAATCTGGCTTCAAGATACAGTCAAGTTAATGTCATCTATGAAGTTCCTATAGGAAAAAAAGTATACTGAATTTAAGTAGTATAACTAAACTCTGTGTTTTATGGGAACATGTCACCTTACCTCAATTATTAGTTTTTATGTTGGTTTATTTAAGATAATTTTTCATTAAATATATTGCTTTGGCTCAATGTACAAGAGTATTCTGGTCTTCAGTAGAATATAACAGGGGTGTTATGCTGTTATTCAATAGCTATTACATAAGTGTAACCCCTGAATTGCTGCAGATGAATTTGATTTGCATCACTCTCAGGTTTTACTAGACTTTCTAGTAGATCATAGAATGGTAAGGGTTGGAAGGGACCTTTGGAGATCAGAGAGTTCAACCCCCCTGCCAGCACAGGAACACCCACGGCAGGCCACACAGGAACAGATCCAGGTGGGTCTTGAAAGTGTCCAGAAAACGAGACTCCACAGCCTCTCTGGACAGCTTGTTCCAGGCTCTCTCACTCTCACAGTGAAGGAAGTTGTTCCTCATGTTGAAATGGAACTTCCTCTGTTTCAGCTTGTGACCACTAACTCTTGTCCTATCATAGGGCACCACTGGAAAGAGTCTGGCCCTTTCTACTTGACACCCACCTCTCCGCTGGACTCTCTAGTAATCCCCTGTCTCTCTTGAACTGGGGATACCAGAACTGAAGACAGTACTCCATATGTGGTCTCACTAGTGCAGAGTAGAGGGGAGGTACCTCTCAAACTCCCTCAACCTTCTGGACACACTCTTCTGGTATCCCAGGATATTATTGGCCTTCCTGGCCACGAGGCCACATTGCTGCTCCATGGTTAACTTATTGTCCACAAGGATGCCAAGGTCTTTCTCCATGAACTGCTTTCCACTAGGTCTACCCCTAACCTGTACCAGTGCATCATGTTGTTCCCACCAAGTGTAGGACTCTACACTTATCCTTGTTTCATTCCATTAGGTTTGCCTTTGCCCAGATCTCCAGCCTGTCCAGACTTCACTAGATGGCAGCACAATCTCCCACTGTATTCGCCACTGCTCCCAGTTTAGTATCATCAGCAAACTTGCCAAGGGCCCACTTTGTGCCTTCATCCAGGTCATTGATGAAGATGTTGAATAGAACTGGACCCAGAACCAATCCCTGGGGAACACCACTACTTATAGGTCACCAGCTGAACTCTGCCCCACTATCACAACCCTCTGAGATCTGTTGTCCAACCAGTTCTCAACCCATCTCATTGCCCACTCTTCTAACCCCTACTCTGAGCTTACCTACGAGGACATTATGAAAGATGGTGTCAAATGCCTTGCTGAAGTCAAGGTAGACAACATCCACTGCTGTCCCTGCATCTACCCAGCCAGTCACACCATCATAGGTTATCAAATTAGTCAGACTTGACTTCCCTTTACTAAAACCACTGTCAGAACAAAACACAACTCAAAGTTTGTCCTTGCATAGAGAATGTGAGGACACACTACAGATCAGAATGGGTGACTAAGTTGCTTTCTGTGATTTTGGAAGTTATTCAGGTCCTAGACAATGAGGATTAAGAGCACAGCAGATTATGATGTTCAGTCTCTTTAATTTCTTATTACAGCATATTGACTTTTTATTTATTTTTTAAATCTGTGTTTCTTATGGATTAGTTGTTAATGTGAATACACTTTATAGCCCCTGCTTCAGGGAGTTTGGATACTAAATGAAATAGTAATGGGGTTGTTCATACTGGAGAAGAGAATACTCTGGGGAGACCTTATTGTGGCCTTCCAGTATCTCAAGGGGGCCACAAGAAAACTAAGGAGGATCATTCACAAGGGCTTATAGTGATAGGATGAGGGGTAATGTCTGAATTGGAAGAGGTTAGATTTAGATTAGAAATTAGGAAGAAGTTCTTTCCTGTGAGGGTGGTGACATATTGGAATAGTTGCCTGGGGGAGCTATGGATGCTCCATCAATGAATGTTCTCAGGACCAGACTTGATGGAGATGTTGTATCAGTAATTTGGTCTAGTGGGAGGTGTCCCTGCCCAAGGCAGCAGGGTTGGAACTAGATGATCTTTAATGTCCTTTCCAACGCAAATCATTATATGACTTTATAAGCAGAGTGTACAACAAAGTGCCATACAGATAAATTGATTAGAAGAAGGTAATCCAGAACTAAACTTCATTGGTATCATACCTGCCTCATGATGTGTCTAGCAAGTAACTGGTTAATTCTGTTTTCACTTGTAGAATCTATACTCATGTCAAGGGGATTTGCAAACTTCTATTGTTTTACCTAATGGTCCATTAAAAAGAATAGACATTTATCCTTCTGGAGCAAGTCACTATATATATCTGTACCTTGGTTTTCCCATCTATAAAATTAAAAGAATGATTCTGAGTTTCCTTTGTAAAATGTTAAAAAGGTGCAGACCAAGAGAAAGATGTTGCATTTCAGAGAATTAGCAGAGATGTGCTGGTGTGCGGGTCACTGTTGTGGTACAGGGGAAATGAAGAAAAAATTAATTTCAGCTTATTGACTTTTCAGCATGTGCTGGTTGTATGGCAGCCCCAGCCCTGGCAAGTCCATAGCAGTCCCTGTCTTACTGGCAAAGGAAGGGAAACAGAGGGGTGGAACCAGCTCTGTGAGTTACTGTTGCCAGAAAATGTGGAGTTTGAGGTACTTTTGGCTTTACCTAGATATTCAGGGCTGTGGTGAATTATCCAAGTGCACTTCAAATGCAGACTTAGAGCTTCTGCCTTTTTGTGCTCTATTTATCCTAATGGGTTAATGACTGGGACTTGGAGCTATAAAGACAATTCAAGTAATAATGGTGTGAGTTGTACATATCTGTGTTTTTACAGCATGCTGGCACATACCAACTCATTGATACTTGAAAGCAAAAATGATTTATAATTAAAACCCCCTACACCTTTGGTCCAGTATATATCCCAGATCACATGTTGTCAACTTTTTTCTTTTGTAATATGGCCTCCGTCAATTATCTTTGTAGTTTATTGTTCTTCCCTATAGAATAAGGCAGTTGACATTAAGCTATGTTCTAAAAGAATAGTCTGATCTGAGTGTTAAACTAACACATATGCATGCATGCACATGTATCTCTATTTTAACTGTGAGGCAGCTATTTCAAAGGTATCAAAGGATTTTGTAATTTATATATGAAAATTAATGCATAAATCTTTTTTTTTTATTTATTTATTTACAGCATCCTGACAGATTTAGTCAAAAATGAGTTGCCTTACGGTACTATCAACGGATTAATAAAAAGAATCTGATCTAATATTCATGACACAGGAGACAAATGTAAATGGCCAGCCAACTTCATCTTTTTATTGTTAGAGAAATGTTGTTTTTTAAATAACTTTTCCTTGTAGATTTTGTTTTCTCATTTCATAACTGCTTTAACAAAAGAACTGTGCCATCAGTTTTGCTATGTT
>JAOEGS010015029.1:0-15300 GCA_025447755.1 Corythornis vintsioides | reverse complement strand
TGGCCCACCTGAAAAATTACTAAGGGATAATAATCAGAGGGGTGCAATAGGTCAGGAAGTTTCTTTCTAATGTCATGAATCTTAGCCCCAGGGAGGCAGCAGACCTCTCTGTGTATTGTCTGTCTCCAGCTACTGATACATTCAGCATGATAGTATAGAAGATGTCTCCACATTAAAGAGATGTGCTAAATTATTTTTGGTGACTTCACTACATGGTCAGCTTTTGCCCAAAGACTGCTGTTACAAAATACATATAATACAGTAGTTTTTTTGTTTTTAATAACTGAACAAAAGAAAAAATACACCAAGAACAGTCTGTTCTCTTTGGGACATCTTAGAGCTTCATGTAATGTCCTTTCATCATTTAGTAATTGGTAATAATATTCAAATAGCAAGAAATTTCTTGCCATTCTCTCTAATTTCTTATGTTGTTATATTCGAGAAAATGTCATCAGCTGTAGAAAACAGATGGATCAAAATTCTTTGCTACTTTTTTCCTTTGTATTACAATACAGAAAGATGATAACTCATAGCAAAAACTGAAATGTGTAGAAAGCATTCTTGAATTTAAATAATAGCAGTTCTATCCTGTCTGTATAATTTTTCAGATATTATTTTGCTATGTCTTACTAATGGCTCAAAGTCTTTTTTCTTTTTTCTTTTTTTTTTTTCTTTTTTAAACCACTTTGCCGATATAAATATCACAAAGCTACATTTTCAAGGTAGAGGGATGATAAAAATATACTTTTCAGAAAATAATTTTTTTTTCTAATTTATGTATATATTTTATTACTTTTCATATTGCACAGAATAAAATCTATTGAAAATTCAGGTAAAGGGCCAGACTTTCAAAAGATTCAATACACAGCAGGCTTACTGTCTACCTGAGAAAAAACTCTTTGAAAATTCACTTATTTAGATGATATACCAGACAATGCCAGGTTTTGAGTATTTTGAAATGCTGTGCATTACTTCTTCTCACCATAAGAATGTGAGAAATACCCTAACTCTACAGCCAACAGAGTTGCTTAAGCTCTAGTATAAGAAACACTGTACATATACCAAGTGGTCTCATCTCAGCTATATCTTCCCTAATGACAATGATTTGGGGCATTCCTGATCTATGTGCTACTCCATAGATCCTGTAGCATCAATCATTTATAAAATCAGAGATATACAGTGCAAATGGTTTGTACAGCAGGAACAATGTATCCTGCAGCAGTAAGAGGCTGTTCCGAAAGGGAGTATTCCAAGGAGAAATATACTACTGATGTTGACTGCAAATGCACAAATATCTAGACTATCTGCACTGTCACACAGAAATCACATGAGTTTGGTGGCCTTTTCCCTGTTTTGATTTATTTTATTAGTAACTATATAATGATTCTGTCTTTCTGTTTTATAAATGTAATGGAATCTTTACAGAGTTCCAGGACTGAGTGTTAATCCTTCTTTTCTTTATTCTACTGGAATATTTATGAAACAAATTGAGTGGTTTTAGTTTTGGGTTTTTTGACAGGGAAGGAAATAGGAAGAAATTAATTCATCCCAAATTAATTAACACAATAAAGAACAGACCATTCTGCACAATGAGGGAGATTGAGATAACTGCCTTTTTGGGCAATTATTACCAAACCTTCTTTCTCAAGAATTAGATCTGTAGAAGAGAGTTAAGGGAGCATCCACGTATATATGGACACATTGAGATTATTCTTCTTTTAAAAAAGATTAAAAGCAAATTTACACACACCAAGCACAGCTCCTTCAATAACTCAGGGAAGAAGTTTTCCTTTTACTAGTTCCTCTGGGTTACTTTATGGACCAGTTCTCTCATCTCAAGTGTCTGATCTCAAGACATAAATTAATTTTAGATAAACCTTTTATTCTTTGTGGCTGCTAAGGTAATATTCACTATTTATTTTGGTTGCCATGAGTGACATGCAGGACATAATAGTGTTTGTCTCAAACACTTCAAGAAGTTGAGACATTGAGGACATATGTTGTTTGTCTTGAGACCCACCTCCCACCCTCTTGTCAAGATATGTGCTTGAGATTGGAGATGGGGGAAGTCTGCAGATGGCACTGGGAGTGAAGTGTCCTTGTTATTTCATGAAGACTACCAGTCCTCCTTCAATAAATTAGCCTGAGGTGTCTGCTGCGCCAATTAGCAAAACAAAGGATTGTGCTATCTACCCTATACCCCTCTCCCTTATCTCTTGGAGGAGTACAGAGAAGGTAGAAGGAATTTCTCATCTGCATAGAAGTGGGGGTGTAGTGAGCAAGAACTGTATAAAAAATCTGGGATGCTATGGAAGCAAGCAAGCATCTCCCGACTGACATTAACGCAGGATCCTGGTGGTAACTATCCTATCGCTTGCTGTCCTCTGCTTTCTCCTTATTTTTCTGTCTTTAGTTTTCTCCCTGTCCTATCTGCTTTAGGAACTTGGTTATGCTACTCTAAGAAAACTTTGTTATACTTGTGGCATCTGACCTCATTTGCATCTTAATTTCACCATTTGGGGATCACCTTTAAACCTTCCATAAAAATTGCCACGTATGCTAATATCAGATCATGACACCATGGAGATAATTGACTTCCTGTGGTGGCAAGAGCCTTATTTGAGTTATTGAAGGGGCCTGAGTCCACCAAATCTTTAATTTTCATGCAATAAAGAAAGTAATTTCATCAACAAAACTTTTGTGAGACTTCTATCCCTCATAATTTGAGTCATTCTTGTTACAGTCATGATTATTTGGTTTTTTTTTTTCTTCCATGTTCTTTTTGTAGTTCAGTCTGCACACTCCACAATTCCAACTGAAACCACAGGGAAGAGCAAATAGTCCATTTGTAAGTGTTGTATGTTGGTCAGCCACAAGTTCCCAACAGCATATTATCTGACAGAACAGAAACAAAGGTGGAAAAGGACCTGGGGATGTTGGTCGATAGCCAGCTGAACATGAGCCAGCAATATGCCCAGGTAGCCAAGAGGGCCAACGGCATCCTGGCCTGTATCAGAAACTGTGTGACAAGCAGAAGTAGGGAGGTGATCATGTCCCTGTACTCAGCACTTGTGAGACCGCATCTTGAGTGCTGTGTCCAGTTTTGGTCACCAAAGTACAAGAAGGACATTGAGGTTCTGGAGTGGGTGCAGAGAAGGGCAACGAAGCTGGTTAAAGGGCTGGAAAGCATGTCCTATGAAGAGCAGCTGAGGGAACTGAAACACCTCTCTTATGAGGACAGGCTGAAGGAGCTGGGGTTGTTCAGCCTGGACAAGAGAAGGCTTCAGGGAGATCTTATAGCCACCTTCCAGTAGCTGAAGGGGGCCTACAGAAAGGCTGGAGAGGGGCTTTTGCAAGGACCTGTAGTGAAAGGATGAGGGGTAATGGGTTTAAATTAGAGAAGAGTAGATTTAGACTGGATATCAGGAAGAAGTACTTTACCTTGAGGGTGGTGGATCATTGGAATAGGCTCCCCAGGGAGGTGGTTGAGGCATCATCTCTGGAGATATTCAAGGTGAGGCTGGATAAGGCTCTGAGCAGCCTGCTCTAGTTAAGGGTCCATGCTCACTGCAGAGGTGATGGACTAGATGGCCTTTGGAGGTCCCTTCTGGACCTAAACTTTCTATATTCTATGAACTGAGTTTGTTTAGTCTAGAGAAGAGGAGACTGAGAGGAGACCTTATTGCCCTCTACAACTACATGAAAGGAGGCTGTAGCGAGAATGGTGTTGGTCTCTTCTCTCAAATTAGTAATGTCAGGACGAAGGGAAATGGCCTCAGGTTGCGCCAGGGGAGGTTTAGATTGGATATTAGGAAGAAATTCTTCACTGAGAGGGTAGTTAGGCACTGGAACAGGCTGCCTAGGGAGGTGGTGGAGTCACCATCCCTGGAGGTGTTTAAAGAACAAATAGATGCGGTGCTTGAGGATATGGTGTACTGGTTAGAGAAATGCTAGGAAAAGGTTGGACTTGACCTTGGAGGTCCTTTCCAACCATATTCATTCTGTGATTCTGTGAAAGATAATATAACATTTGATTATAACATAACCTTCAAGAGTAACAGGTTAGGATTCAGAGATAGAAGTTTCAAACAATCCTGTACTAAGGCTGTCACTAAAAGAGCAAAAAGCAAAAGCCATTCAGTTTATATTAGCCGTCATGAGGCACTAAAATTTGGGCAACTCTTATCAGATTTTTAAGCTAGAGACCTCAGCATGTGTATACTCTGCAAAGAGAGAAAGGCATGTTCCAAAAGTACAGTCTAGTGTCCAAAAAGAAATGCTCAAATGTACCTTTTAAGAAGTTCCAAAAGTAGGTGGTGTGAAAGTCCTTGAACCAAGTGCTTACAAATAGGAAGTACGACAGAGGATTTTGTGCAACATTAGCTGAGTGTAGAGGAGCTTTCTGTCTAGTATCTGAAAAAAAAAAAACCAAAAACAAAAAACCAAAACACTTCAGAATTTTGTTCTTGACAAGAAAGTACAAAACTCAAATTATTAACTCTGGTAATTTTTTTATATGTACTATACATCATTTTCCTCATGTAATTAGCAATTGCAATCATCCAGTCATCTCAGTTCACACCTTACCATGTTAACTATGAACAAAAACATTTAATGAACAAAAAGAAGCTGCAGCTAATGTTAGGCATCACATCCAAGCAGAAGTGAGCCTACGCATGCCTGAACTCAGGACTTGTATGCTCTTTAGAGCAACTTGGTGCAGCTCAGTGTAACTCTGTGGCAGTGGTCAGGAGCTAGGATGGATTGCAACATGAGGCTAGTGGAAAACACTGCTATCCACATCCATGTATTCAGATACAGTCCTATGTGTACCAGTACAGAATGCAACACTATATGATATAGCAAAAGATATGCTCCCACCACACATACCTTGAACTTGAGATAGTGCTACAAGCCCCTGAGAAATAATACGTCTAAGTCCTCCATCTGCAATATTAAGATTATGCATTTTCCAAACACAAGGCTTCCAATGAAGGCTCAATAAAGCCTTTGGACAAATCTTCATTAATAAAGAGAATTAAAAGGGGATTTGTCCTGTTTTATCCACTAACAGTGGATAAAAGCATATAAACACAGAAGGGATTATAAATGAAATCTACATTAATCCCACAATTAGCTCTCTGCCCTCCAACCCTCACCTCCTATATTGAGGGTTATGCCCTTTAAAGCAGCAGATCTGTTACAGTTAACAAAAAAAAAGCTTCACACAACAGTCATTGTGGTTCTTTTCTAAAACAATGGAGGTTTTGGTCTGGTTCATTTTAAATTTGGTGTATAACACCAAAATGTTCACAGGTATTACATTCAGGAGTATACTCATGTTCCATGGAAATGATGTCATTTGTTCCTATAGCATCTCACAGAAAGAAAAAAAAATCAATAACAAAAATGGAAATCTTTCAGAACAAATAATAGTAAAACAAAACTTTAGAAATCTCCTTTTAAGTGTGCAACACAAAATCAATTTACCATGACCCTGAGAGTCAGCGATTCTTGCCCTTGTGACTGCAGAAATAAAAAGAAAAGAAACAAATTAAAACAGTACATAAAAGTCTTTCACTTCCCAAAGACTCTGGAGTGCTTTTGAGCTAGGAGAACATTCAAAGCAAGCTTTTGAATTTTTATGAATACCATCTTATAATATTTTTTTTAGTGTCTGACATAGCATTAGCCTTCTAATGTATAAGTCATCTTTTGCTTTTCTTTGAAGGAGGATTGTTCTTTAGGGCTGCTATAATCTGAGAACCACTGCTAATCATGTAATTACCCCGCCTCCTGTGTTTATAGTCTGTCTATTTAATCCATTATTGCTCTTTTTTTAAGGTTCCTTGTTTTATATTTATCAAAATCTACATCTGAATAATAAGATCTAAATTTTAAGATATTCAGAAAATACACTTACTGGACAAGAGGGTTGATCATACTAGACCAAGACACTGTATTTTTAAAAAAAATTCAGAATATCAATGTAGTATTCAGCATTCACAATAAAACAAACAAACAAACAAACAAACAAATCAAAACAAAACAACAACAAGAAAACCCACAAAAAAACCCAACAAACAAACCAACCAAAAAACCCACCAACTAACACCACCAAAAAAAACTCTCTCAAGGTTTCTGGGCTGCTTTTGTGTTCAACTGAAATTGTTATTACTTCCCTTAAATTAACTGAATTGAAGCATTCAAGGATTCTTTCATTAAGTGTTCAGTCATCTGTAATAGTTCCAAAAGAAGAATGTAATACAAGGCACATGTGAAAAATATGAAGAGGCAACAACACTAGGAGTACTCAATTTTTATTTCCAAAAATAAAAACTTAAATACAGATTCCTTTCCAGCATTGTAAATGTAGTTACTATAAGAGGTGTTTAAAACACTATGATGTCTTTCTTCCCACATCTTCACTGATACTGCATTTAGAAATGCTGAATAGAAAAATTCTATTTTCCTATTATAAGGTCAAATTACACCAAGTTCTTTCTAGTAAAGATCTTTAGAATCCTATTGGAATGTTAATATACCTAAAACCTCTGAGACTCAATATTGTGATCTTTCATGATGATTTACTTCAGACAAAACTCCTGTGAAGCTCATACAGCAATTTAAAACACAAGATTTTACTAAGTAGAAAAAGATTTTCAAGCTAAAACAACCATATTAAAAGATCTAATGTCATTGAGTTTAGAAACCTGTGTTCTAAAAAACCAACATGCAAAGAGTGTTCAAATATAATATCAGCTCTTTCCCACATAGATATGGTAAACGTGAACTCCTTGCATCTTAATATTGTTCAATAGCATAGTACAAATTCCATATTGCAAATAAGATATCCAATAAAAGAAGTTGCTAAAGTCTCTAACTCTTTTTCTATTTTACCTACTTCATACTTATTCATCATCTGTTCTGAACTGAGAACACAAATATCAGGCTTACAAACTGCAAGCAGAATTCCAATAAATGTATGGGATTCCCATATTTTTTACCAGATAAAATATGTGCATAATTTCTGCAGTGAAAGATAAAATTCCACTTCCAACAATGTAAAGTTTAAGCCTGGCAAGAGATAAAACTAAAAGCAGTAGTGGTTGTTTGCAATGCTGAAACATTTAATGCTGAGGGCAAATACATTTTAAAAACAATAACTAAATAGATTTTCAAAATTTAACATTTCCAGTTCTTTCACTGAAATATTTTTAAGAAATGCATCTTTTAGATACAACATATATACAGTTATAGGCTTACAATGCAAACACAGGGAGTATGATATTTTTCTGATGAACGGTGATATTACAGTTTCGTGTATTTTGGAAACGCAGCCGTTAGATTCTTTAAAATAACCGTCATTTGTGAGAAACCTTAAACATGCAGCACTTTGCAAAACTACCCAGTTAATGTCTGCTACTTCTCTTACTCTCATTATAAGCTTTATTAACTCAATATCTGTTGGAACAAATGCTTTAGGGTTGTTTCCAAATGACTTCTGCTCCATCTAGTGCTGTATTCCCCACTCAGAACCATAGTAATAAATCAACACAGTGGAGTAAAATCTTGGTAGTCAGTGATATGATGGGGCTTTTGGCATCAAAGATTAGTATTTATCTTTAAATGTCTTTCTGAAGAATTTTTCAGACATGCAGTACCAAAATAATGTTTATCCTGGTTACCTTTCTATGTGTATTCAAATATTACTGAGCCCTGGAACAGGAAATTGTGTCTATTCCGTAAGTCATATGTTTAAGGGCCAATATCTTACAACTACATAGGACTATAAATGTGCTTTTACACCATTGAAAAGGGGCTTCAACTACTCATAATGGAAGGTCAGGCAACATCAGGCTATAAGACAGTGACATTATTATGTATAGAAAAGATATTTTACAGAAGGTAATTTTTAGAGGCTTCAAAAATTTATTAACTTTTATTTGCCTCTCCCTCTGCACCCCATGCTCTGGAGAGCATGGTAAAGAAGTTAGCCTGTCTCAAAGTAGAAGGGAATGAAAAATATTAATAATAATAAATAAAAAAAGAACTGAAATATTTCTAAAACTTTTTTTTTTCTTTATCTTTTCTTTCTTTACAAAGGCACAGCATAAATAACATGTGTAATGTTATAGTGTCGTCTGTCAGATTTATGGTATATGATGATGGAGTAAGAAAAGCAACTAAAGCTCAGCTGGTGAAAATAGATGTAACCATTGTAGAAAAGATATACATACCAGCTCAGGATCTTTCTCTCCTTTCTACTCCCCTCAGATATTCAAGCTATCAAAAATGTCAAGATCTGCTAACCCCCTGACATACATAAAGTTACATTAGTTATTTATGAGCTTATACACACATTATTTTATTATTATTATTAAATTCCTACCTCCCATAGTTAACCAGAAGCAAAATGAGGAACTGGCAAGATGACTAAATACTCATGGAGAGCCACAATGGGACTTCTACTGGACATGGGATTTAGCTCTAAACTCAAAACTACTGAATGCTATTTTATATTCAAGACTTTATGCATGTATCCTCAAATCATATTTGTTGTGCATAATTCTTTTTCATTTTCTTCTGGACATTGTACTTGTGTTTCAGAAATTTGAAATAATGTATCTCCAAAATAGAGACAATGCCATTGTCCAACTGGACCACTAAACTCAAATGAGGTTTAAGACTTGCCTACACATGTCCTATACTGCACAGATAAATAAGCCTAAATTAAGCACTTGATAATTTAAGTGCTTGACTTTGCTGCTTTGATATTTTGGTAGTATAATAACATAAAAACTGTAAAAACAACACTGTAAGATTGGATTTTCAATTCCATAATTATTATTTTCTAGCAGAATCAAATTGAAAATAAGGTCTATTTCCACTACAGAGACTGCACAGAACACTTAAAGGAGCTATTGGGAGAGGTGGAATCCATAGTTCTATATTGCAGATCTCTGTCCCTTGACGCAAAGAAGTAACTACAGATGCTGCCATAGGCAGCCATCCTTCATTTGGGACACATATCTGAAAGATATTTTGTGTGCTTGCACACAGCCACAGTGGGGTTTCACAGATACTGGCTGACAGTATGGTACCACAGATTTGTAGTCTTGCCTCCTAATTTCAGAATTATGTGATATAGGTAAAGCCAGTTGAAAAGGGACAAGGTTCAGTTGAAATATACAGGAAAAAAAGTTTATTTTAAAACTTAAAAATTGTTATGACAAGTAAAGACCAAACGTACACTCTTCATTCAGACAAAACAGAAGTCCATAGTAGAATTCATTATGAGGTCTTAACGACACACTGTAGGGAAATATGTGAAGAGACCCGCTCATAGGATATGTAAGATTGATGCATATGGGATTTTTCACTGGTCTTTCTCAATATCCTTTTGTTAACAGTTTGCCCTTCACTGCTATTAAAATTTTTGTATTTATAAAGGTTATTCACCCTGAAAAATATTTAAGGCTAATGCCCAGATGAAGCTTTTCAAGAGATTAAAGCTTTTAAATAAATCTGTGCATTTTGTTACTGAAAAATATGCTTGTATTACTTAACAACAACAAAACAAAAAAAGAAAAAACAAAACAAACAAAAAAACCAAAACAAAGCAGAATATAATATTTCTAAACACTATTATCATACTTTATTATACTACTGGGTCTTTTTAAACACATTTTAAAGTAATGTTACTTATACGAAATCCAAAATATTCAGAAGCATATTTTTGTTTCTCTTCCATCACATTTTAGATTAAAAATTCTTACTAAACAAACTGACCAGAATATCATTGAGATATCTTTACTTTTTAAGACACTGCATGATTGTTAAATATATTCTTTTGCTGCATTATGTTAAAAAAACCCCAATACACAAATGTCTTCAGTACAATTCCATGAAGAGTGACCATCTGTTTGCTGTCATTATTTTAAATAATGTCTATATAATGCTCGGTGCTGAAATATAATGTATCACCAAGCCTCAAAACAGCTGGCCTAACATGTTATTTAGAAATCCTCCTTCTTGAATCATCTGTCTTCCAGAAGTTTCTTGAAGAAAAATGAACACAGCACTTTTGGATTGACACTGCTAGAATGGTTCCTTAGAGCTTTCTGAAGCTAGTAGCAGGACTTGCCTGATGTCTCACAACATTTACAAACATATGTGTATACACAGAAAGTGACGTAGGATTCATTTCCATTCCTAGTATAGAATTTCTGGCAAGAGCTGACACTTTAAAAGACATGTAGTGATCAGATCAGAAAAAATATTGAGAAGCTATCTGAACATGACTGATTTAGTTTGTTGGAAAGGTACATGTTAGGCAAAGGATTGATGGCAGAGGTTGATCTATATTGTACAACAGCCTCAAAACCACAGAAATTTAAAGTAATAATCAACATTTTTTTTTAGTTAGGAAAATAGGGCTAAAGAGAACCCCTTGACCCTCTTAATTTATTATTAGGCAAGCACAGTTAGTCCAGAAGACTTTACTGAAGATCTTTTTTACATAGACTTTTGACATATTCTATAAAATGTTTCCACACATCTAGAAATAAAATGAAACACAAAACAAAGTTAAACTCTATAATATAGTTTCAGTACAGCTGTGTAAATATGGCAGTGAGCTAAACTTGTAGTATTCCCTCTGGCTTCTAGATGCTGACCCAGAAGAACATGGAGGGCTACAAGGATAATTAAGGGACTGCAACACGTCTTATGAAGAATGGCTGAGAGACTTGGGGCTCTTTAGTTTGGAGAAGACTGAGAGGGGATGTAATAAATGTTTAAAGTATATGAGAGCTGAGTGTCAGAAGGAGGGGGACAACCTCTTCTCACTTGTGCCCTGTGATAAGACAAGAGGAAATGGATGGAAGCTGGAGCACAGGAAGTTCCATTTCAATATGAGGAGGAACTTCTTTACTGTAAGGGTGACAAAGCACTCAAATGGGCCCCCCAGAGAGGTTGTGGAGTCTCCTTCTCTGGAGATTTTCAAGACCCCCCTGTATATGTTCCTTTGTGACCTGTGTTAGATTATAGTATATAGTCCTGCTCTGGCAGGGGGCTTGGACTCTTAAGATCTCCATTATCCCTTCCAACCTCTGACATCCTGTGATCCTGTGAACATGGGTCTTCTGCTTCTGGTCCAAATCTCCTAGCCTCAGGTATCTCCCAAATTTTGAATGGCATTCAACAATTATGTTTAAGCAACTGAACAGAACCTAAGG
Organism: Corythornis vintsioides; assembly: GCA_025447755.1. Taxonomy (NCBI): domain Eukaryota; kingdom Metazoa; phylum Chordata; class Aves; order Coraciiformes; family Alcedinidae; genus Corythornis; species Corythornis vintsioides. The sequence goes on along the minus strand of JAOEGS010015029.1, from coordinate 4,060 downwards.
AGACAAAGTAGCTGGGATTTAGCTTATTAGTTGAGAAAACCAAGGATAAGTGTCTATAGGTAGACAGGTAGACGTGAACTAGCCAGGTTTCCATTACACTTAGTGGTAATCTGTGGATCCATATGCAACCCAAACACAAGTCCAATGCTATCTAAGATTCTCTGTGATTATTTCTAGACTTTAACAAGGACTCAGGTGTACCATAGGTCTTACAATGTATCTGTCAGCCTGTGCGGATATCTCAGATACCCTAGGGCACCTCAGAGATTGATATATTTATTCTGGTTCTAATTAATGCTGTCAGAGGGCTCTGAAGACCCATCCATATAGCCAAATGTACATTACTAATCTAGGAGGAACTTGTGTGGCACAAGATAGCTGCAGACTGAAGTGTTTCACCTTCATTCTCCATTACAGCCAAGCATATCTATATATAGTATTAGTGGTAACCATAATCCTAATCCAGGTTTCCCAGGTGGTCCTAAGAACAGCAGAAGCTTTTGTTCAATTTTTTACTATATGGCTTCTCTTGGGGAGATTATGTGTAACGGGTTTTGGTTCCAATGTGTACTTTCCTCCCTCTGAAGAAGATCTCAGTATTCTTGACATCTACTCCCTTTGACACTAAGAAGAGAGACTGGCTTGGTCAATGGAAGCATAAATGTTCCTTTTCACAAAGCATGATCTTTGTTCACTATCTTTTAAAGTCAGGAAATGTCATATGCAGTAGGCCTAGTGAAGTGGAAAATCCATTTCTATAGGTTCTGTAGAATGAAATACTGTTATTAAAAAAATCCTCTTCAAAGTTAAGAAATTTAACAAGAAATTAGTTTTTTTCTGTTGAAGGTTTAATCCAGTCTGTAGAATTTAATAAAGAATTACATCCTTGCTATAGAAAGGTTTACAATTCCTGGAGGGAAGTTATTATTCTCTATTTAATTCTACAGATCTTTTTCTATAAGGGTAATTTCAGATTCATTCAACTGTTATGCTGCTTCTGCTACCTTGGAAATTCTCCCACTTTCTTGAATTTGGCATGGACCCACCAACAGAACCAGAAACATGACATTTCAACTTCTAATATAAAAGTGCAATTTTATACTGCTTCGTAACTTCCCATTTGCTAATTCATGTCTAGCAGTACCATCATCTTCCATTGGATTTAGACTGTAATTTAAAAGTTTTATTCACAAAAAGGACTAAAATGGTTTGAAAAAATTCACACTAGAACACACACTAGAACTGAATTTCAGGTTGCAGTACTACTATGCAGTATCTTACTTAGTACTGACATGGTACAATACATTTTATTCCAAATTTAGCCTTCCATAATATGTGTCACATCTCTTCAACATCAAGTGAAATATTTGAATTATTTTTGTGTTGCAGGTAAAAATATTATTTAATCTGTAAATATATATGGCTTGCAAGGTCATTAGGACAGAAAGCTTCCCTTCTTATGTTTTTGCATAATGCTACATTTGTTTTGCAAGGGAAGGTTTTGGTATTGGGGAGGCTACAGGGGTGGTTTCTCTGAGAAGCTGATAGAAGCTTCCCCTGTGTCCAGCTGCTGCCAGCTGTCTCCAAGATTGGGCCAAGACCATCAGTGACAGTAGTAGCACCTCTTTGATAACATATTTAAAAGGGGGGGAAAGAGCAGTGCAGCAACAACTGTAGTTGGAGAGAATATGTAAGAGGAATGACCCTGCAGACACCAAGGTCAGTGAAGGAGGGGGAGGAGGTGCTCCAAGTGCCAGATCAAAGATTCCTCTGAAGCCTTTGGTGAAGACCACAGTGAGTCAGGCTGTCCACTCACATCCTGTGGAGGTCCACAGTGGAGCAAATATCCATCTGCAGACTGTGGAGACCTCACACGAGAGCAGGTGGATGTCTGAAGGAGTCTGTGACCTCATGGGAGACCAACACCCAAGGAGATTATTTGCAGGGCAGAACTTGTGAGACCACAAGGGACCCATGCTGGATCAGTCTGTTCCTAAGGACCAACAGCAGCTTGTGAAGAACTACAGCCCATCGGAAGGACTCACATTGAAGAAATTCACAGAGGATTATTACCCATGGGAGAGACCTCACGCTGGAGCAGAGGAATTGTGTGAAGACCTCCCCCTAAGAATGAAAGAACTTCAGAAACAGCTGTGACGAAATGACTGCAAGCCCCATTCCCTTGGGGCTTTGGTGGAGGGAAGGTGTTTTAAGATGGAATTTTTATTTTTCTCATTATCCTATTCTGATTTGATTGGTAATTCATTAAACAAATTTTTCTCCAGGCTGTGTCTGTTTTGTCTGTGGCAGTAACTGATGAATGATCTCTCCCTTTCCTTACCACGACCCATAAGCCTTTCATTATATTTTCTTTCCCCTGTCCAACTGAGGTTGAGGGAGAGGTGAGGCGATGATTACATTTGGACGATAACTAATTATCTGTGGCTAGCATTATGAAAGTCTTCTTCATATAAAAAAATATTCACATGTATCTTCTGTGTATTTGAAAACTGGGTGAACCCTGTATAAGTCACTATATTCTACATTATGAAAATTGAAAAGTGGGAAAATATTGAAAATAGGTAAGCAGGGGTCACTGTATTATTATTACACATTTAAAACAGTAGAGTAATTGTAATACAGGGGTGCATATGTCACTCAAATGGAACAAAGGGTATATAAACAAAGGTAAATAAACAGTGAAGTACAATTATATCATGTAACATTAAGAATTTCTCTGTGTGGGACCTGCCCCTGAGCTAATGACCTTAGGGGTTTTTTTATTCCGAAGAGACAAATGTATACATTAAGGTTTATGTAAATAATTTTACCTAATTAAAATAACAGTGTATGTCTTATATATACTTATGTCTCCTTACTGATTATAAAGACAGTCTATGGCAATTGGTCCACTGATACTGTAGACGTCAGCCTACAGACAGGTGAAAAACACCCTCCGTCTCTGACTATAGTAAAAAGAAACAAAATAGCCATCACTAAATAACCATGATTTTTTTAACCTATGTCTCTCAAAATATTTTGTGAGGAATCAAGAAGAGTTATCATTTTCATCACAAAACATTTCTTTTTATTAATGTAAAGGCAGAGCTGTAAAGCAGGTTCTTCCTAGCTCCCATGAACTGTATCATGTTAACTACAATTTTTCTGCCATAGTTCTGCAAATGTTTGGGTGATTGCACTCTTAATGAATTAGTAGGTGGACATGCTCTGTACTTTCTTGAGCAAATATTTCAGACTCTGCCATATCAAATTCAATTTGGATAGCAATTAATAATGTCTTTCTGTAAAGTTGGCTCTGATTCTAATAATACTCAGCTCTGCTAGAGATGTCTGATTTTTTTAATGAAGTGGACTCCAATAATTTCAAAAGGTTTGTTATAGCTGTATGCAGAAGTTTCTGTGAACTTGCAGTACATTTAGTTCTAGACTACTCTCTTTTCTGAGGTCATACATGAAACACACATCCTTCCATTACTGTGTTCATTTCTTTTTCATTTAAGGTGAATCTGAAGTAACTATAAAATTGTCCCTGAAGAGAAACATTGTGCGAACACTTCTAAACAAAAAACTCAATTAAGGTTCTGTTAAGACCATTTCAGACTCACTGACTTTTAAAACTTACTTGCCTTCACCTAAATTTGTGCTCAGTTCTATTTTTAATGTGCTACTTGCAATTTTAAGTCTAAGTTCAGATATTGATATTTCAAAAATAATGGTTTTTTTTAAAAAAAAGAATTTTAAAACTTGTTAAATGACATTAATATGTACTTTTAAAATACCTTACGCTTTAAAATTTACACACTGCAAGAAATTTACATTAATTGATCAAAACAGAGTACCGCTATACAACATAGCAATACAGAATTGATTGTTCTAGATGCTAAGGAATTAAAATTTAAAAGAAAAAAAAAAAGTATATAAAATCAGTAGAATGACTAAAAAATAGCAATAACACTCAAATTTAAAATACAGCAGAACAGAATTCTCCAGAACTATATCAGAATAAAAACAAGCAAAACAAGATAAAAACATTTAAAAA
>JAOEGS010015028.1:3892-15016 GCA_025447755.1 Corythornis vintsioides | reverse complement strand
ACACACATATATTCTTGCTCCAAAAAGGGAATGGTCCCAAACATTTACAAATATAACACTACTATATCTGATAAACAAAGACTTACTTCTTCATGGAATTTATTTTTAGTGAACTTAAAGCTCTGCAGTTCAAAGTCACTTTCTGAAAAAGCCATTTCCTATTGTAGCTGATTTTACTGCTAAATAGCACCTTTGAATAAAGATTAGAGTGAAAGTGTATTTTTCAAGTAAAATGAAAAGTTCCTATAACTCTGAAGTCTATTCACTTACTGGGAAATTATTTTGGAGGTCTTCTGAGCCATTTCAGCACTTGTGAGCCCAAGGATGAAAATCTGTAGCAATACTCCTTTGTCTTTGTAAAGTAGAAATGCTTTCAGTGTATCATCAACTCATGTATTTCTAAATAGCTTTTAAATTCAAATAGTAATGAATACTTAGATTCAATAACCAAAACACAGATTGTCCAAATTATTCTTTGTGGCATGTTTCCAATGTACCTAAATTGTTTTCTTATAGAAGTTACAACTTCAAAGCAGTTTGCCTGACCCAAGCAGGGTCTGACAGAGATGTTAAGGAATTGCATGGCTAACCTGCAGAAGTTTGGTTTAAAATTAATTTTCAAGCTTTTCCTTTGAGATATTTTGAATATTTTCTTAATTTTGTATACAAAACCCCTCATTAATAAAATTATATATATGATAGCAATTTCCACACTTTTTTTTTTTGTTGCTAGGACTGTATTAAAATAACACTCATTATGATAAGCACATAATTAAGCCTATTATAGTTCTACTAGAAATCTATTTTAGGGTTTTTTTTTTTAAATGGCAGTAAAACTTTCAGCCTTGAAACTGAGCATTTCAAAAAGTTTCCATTCTTGTTCTTCAGCCAAAGGTGTGTTGAGCAGGTGCTGAATTAGTAAGTATATCCATTCTGTCTGCTGTTCATGTAAGTGGCAGCTGCAGTTTTATTAGAACAGAAAAACCCCTATGCTCTGCAATCACCATTCTGCAGTCCCACTCTATTAAGTGGTTCTTGTGCAGCTTAAAGGTCTTCTACCACATAATCAAAATATATTATCTTCTCCATTTACTCCTAACTTCCAAAACACTTCCCTCTCCCTCCATTGGAGTACTCCACAGAAAAATATCCAAAAATCTCTGTATCCTATTTTACTGCTAAAAAAAAAAAATATATTTTGAAAACATATACTAGATACTAAGTGGAAACTGAAAAAAAACCCAACCCAATCAAAATAGTAAATTATTGAGACTATATGACTATTTACCTACCTGGAACACACTCTTCAAAAGCTATCACCAATAAAGCCCCAAATTTTCCAAAATCTCAAACTGCTTTCTGACCTCAGCTTAAATTTGAATAAAAATAGGCTGAAGTTAAATATGTGGCCCTGTGTGCATCCCTCCAAGCTATGGGAATGTGAAGGACTTGAGATGATGTTATTCAGCAGAGATGATGTTATTCAGCATCAGCTCTCATTTTGCTGTATGTGATCTCATACTTCTTGCCACTATGCAAACCTGGGGGTTGCTATATTCCTTCTGACTTAACCAGCATTCCTATCATCAAATGTACCCAACAGGACTGTTGTTAGAAGGATATTGAGCAAATCCTTTAAGGTATCCTTTCTGGCCTTTTTGTTCAAGTGAAGCTGGTTTCCAACTCCTTATATTTCAAATTAAGCCTTTTTTCACAGGCAAAGAAAAGATCACATGTCAATTTTGAAAATAAAACCAAAACCCAACCCTGGTGTTATTGTCTCAACCTATGACAATTTGATTAAGAGAAAAAATAAATGGCATTTGTCTTAAAATTATGCACTGTAAGAAAACTGCATATTCACTTAGATAATGCCAAACAGTTAAATGTGCTAAATTGTGGTATTAATTTAAATACCTGTACCAGCAATTTATAACCATAGAAAAAGAAAGATATACTTAACAGCCTGCTGTAATTATTAAGAAAAAGCTGCTGCTGATTTTCAACATGTAGTTCAGCATAAAATTCACTGACAAATTTGTCTAACTAGTGAGCCACTTGCAGAAAAAGATCTTAACTATATGAAAATACATAAATAACTGCAACACAGTTAAAAGTTAACTCACATGTATGTTTAATAATAACAACAACAAAATTAAAAGTAAAAACATAGTAATATGCATGACAAAAAAGGTAAAATCTAAGACACTTTGGTAGGTCTATCTTCTGAACTTCTGCCAGCAGCATCAATATAATTATTATGTTTTAATTAATCATTCTTTCCCTTGCTGAAAAAAATATGCTGTGGCTAAGAAAAGTATCTGTGCCAATACAGTATTAAAATGTAATAAAGTAAAAATTTACTATACCTGCTTAAAATCCTTCTGCCTCAAGTAAGTGGTGGCTTTATTTATTTCCAGGTCATTGGCTAGCTCTACATATTCAGAATCTTTTACTACTTCAACACACCTGCAACACAAAGCAAGACAAAGATAAACAAAATGCATCTTTGCAAATGCCATTTTAATTTGCTTTCCCAAATGAGTTGTTCTTAGCTATTCTTTCTTTACAGAGGCAAAGAGCACTTTGATCAAAAATACTTGGAAAAAAAAAAATATTGTAGTCTCACAACATACCTTAATAATACTATCTCTGCCCTCATTTTTTTAGTCATTTTCCTAAACATCAAGTTCTTTTTCATCACTGAGTGATACTTGGTGTCAGATATGGAAACTAAGATAACTTTTCAAACCATTTTCTTTGGATATGTTCTATCAAACCTGACATCCTGTTTCGTTGTTGTTAAGTGGTGGAAAGCATCTTCTATTCTAATGTCTGATTTGTTAAATTAAACTGTAGATGGCAAACTGCTGGGTTGGCACATGGACACTCTCTACACAAAGTATAGAACCACCTTCTGACACTGGAGGACAAAATACACTGAAAAAAAGAGCAATTTCTCCAAAGACATCTGCAATAAAAGGCAAAAAAACCCAGTTTTCAACTGTTACTGTAAACATCTTTTAGCCATAAATTGCAATGAGATCTGACTCTCCAACTGTTCCTTATGGAGTATGACTGAGTAGTCCCAGGAGTATGTAATATTTTAGTAGGAAGTTATGAAATCCAATGATTATTTGTCCCCACTTTATTTATGTAAATAAAATTAATCTGATTAAAAGCACATTTAACTTCTCAGAGGACTCAAAGTGTAGTGCTTGGAAAACCCAGCTCTTACCTGGGCTTGAATATATCAGCCTAGAAGAACAGAGAGTGAAACCATCCTGATATACACAAAAAAATCCCACACATCTCACCAGTTGTGCAATTAACCAGAACCAGAGTGTTTTGTTTCATGGCAAGTCTTTTGTGCCTAGCACTAATGAAACTGAATTATCTGACATTTTCCAATTTTTTTAATAAAACTATATGACACAGAGCAAACAAATATTACTCATGCTAGCAAATTATAAAGCAGCAAGCCAATTTTCACAAGACAAAGAGTTGAAGTTCAAGTCAGAATGGCAAAAGTAGGGAAATTATAAGTTTATAATGATTATTAAACCATCAGACACCACCTTGTGGACTCTAGCAGACTAAACATGTCTTTGTGAGAGTTTGTTTGATGTTTATATTAAGACCTTTATTAGTAAACTACAATTATAGACATAAAAAATCTGAAATTAGTAATGCTGTGGTTGCAGATACACAACATTCATTTGTGTATATGTTATTTTCCAATAGTATTATTAAAAATACTAAAAATATCAAAGCAATAGACAACTAAAAACTAGCTAAAAATACATCCTGAAAAGTTACACTTGTAATTAATTTACAGTTACACTGTAAATTGAAAAATAAATTGGATACAAAGCCAAAACAACAAACTGCATCAGCAACTTAAACATTTGTACAAGTGCATACAGTGATAAGAAACAATAGATTAAGTTGACATTTATAAACATTTAAGTCTATAAATGAAATGCAAATAAACATAACAATATTTATATTCCATTATATGATGACTCTATGAAGTAATAAAAACTTCTCAGGCACCCCAAGTCTTTTTTATTCTATATACAAACATACAGCAAAGAGTAGCAATCACTACCTTCTGTATTGCATTTGCCTAACAAGACTTTTCAAAGTTCAGTTTTCAAACTGAATTTCAAAATTAAATTTAACTTCAGGAAGCTCTTTTTGTGCTACTACAGAAAACTGTGTAATTGACATTTGAATTTCAATGCTAAATTGATTTTTAGAAGAGACTCTAAGGCATTGTCAACTTCTTCTCCACAGCATTATGGAGGCAAACTGAAAATAGCATGGATGCTGTGTTTGAGATTTGCAGCAAATTACATTTCCCAGGCTGTTTATGTTTGTGAATTTGATTTCATAACCAACATGACAGACTGTCACTGGCACATAGTTTAGACAAAAAGGCAGCCCACTTGACTCTTACCAGTCATATCCCACTGCAAAAGATGTCTCAATTACTGGTGCAATGAGTTTAGCAGCAGTCATGATATATTCCTCTGCCATGGATTTCCTAAGATAAAACAAACCAAAAAAAACCAGGCACAAGACCCAACACACAAATATGTCACTATTTCAAAAATATGTATAGAAAAAGTAAGCAAATGTCAGTAAGCAAATGAAAAAAAGCAAACTCAGGACACTCAGAATTTAATCTAACCAGTCCCCTGCTACTGCTACTTCCAAAGCACTTGGGGTTTTTTCCTGTTTTCCCTTCATTGCACATTGTAGTTGCATTTAAAAAAACAAACACCACAAAGAAAACAAAAAAGCATAAAGCTTCCAAGTTTTAAGCAGTGAAACTATTTGAGGCAGGTAAAATAAAGTGCACTAAAATAAACTGAGTGATCCAACTAGTTCTTCCAAACGTGTTCTTTCATAAGAATTATGAGGATACTTTTACAACAAGAGCTGTAGACACATAATAAAACTGATAATACTTTCAGGAGCTAAAAACCATGGCACCACAATTAAAAAAAGTATAGACTCCACCCTTACCTCTCATTTTCTATTTGTCTTAAACTGTCATTTTTAATGACTTCATTCAGCAGATTTGTATGTGGATCATCCTGCAGGGGGACAAAACAACTACAAATGAAGCCAGTACACATGCATTTTCATTATTTTATTGACAATGTGACTGTAAAGAAACTGATGCAAAGTACATAGTCTTTAACATCAGTTATTTACTTTTCACATTAAATTGAAACTAGCTTTTTACAAAGTAGTTTTCTAACCACAAAAATCTGAAATTTGACATTACCACTACTTTAATCCTGTCTTTCTGCTCAGTTATGTGGCCATAGCTCACGAGGGTGGTTAATAGGTAGTTAATGTCATGTGTGTCAGACTGAAGGCTGCAAATCACAGTGAGAATATTCACATGCTTAAAAACAAGAGCACACTTAAGCATTTGCTGAACTGCAGTGGCATTCAGCACATGAAGATTTGTGCTACTTTCTCATTACAATAACATCATCATCTAGTGTTTTATCACACATCTGTTAGTTCTAAAAGAACTAACATTGAAATGCTTGCATATTTATTTGTGATAGATAGTAGATTATTATACAGAATGAAGACCAGAAGGAAATTTTGGGATCTTCTCTCTAACTTCACAATAAAATGCAGAATATAAAAATACATTTAAATATACATGCTTAATATTAAATGCTCTTTGCATATGCAAAGAAGCAACAGTCACTCTTAAGATGCAAATAGTTTGAAGACAGCTTGTTATCTTTGATCTTTAGTTATGAAAAGGGAGGCCTTTCATCACTGAAAAAATATTGCTAGAAAAATATAAATGGCTTTCCTTGATCTTTCTAAAGAACTTTCTGAAGGAGTCTTTAAACCTATTAATAACTTTTTTTTCATGTCTTTTAACATCAGGAGCTGCTGGTTTCATAGTACAAAGGAAGACCAGTTTCCAACAAAGTCTAATAAACTAAAATAAGCATCTATAAACTTTATTAGAATGTTCTTTTCTTCAAACTACAGTACTACAAGTTTTATTAGCACACATCTGAAATAACTGACATTAATTCACTCATTGCTTTGCTCCCATTATTTCATTAAAATGTTATGTAAATGAGGAGACAAAGCAGTAAGCAAGCTACATGTCAGCCCAGATGAATTTCAACAAAATGGTTACAAAGACAATCATGTGTTATGGATTTTATGTTCATCATATCTGCTGAGGAAAAAAGGATTTAAATGTTCTCATTACTTTAAATTTCTGAGCATTACTGCCACACTAAGTCCATGCTGGTAAAAAAAAAAATATAAATAGATATATAAATACAAACTGATTTACATATTCAACAGTCCAAGCATTCAGTGTCCCCACTGCTCCTATTTTATGACAAAGATTTAGTGTATTTTGTTCAAACTTACATTTGGTGAAATGTAGTTGTCACTGCAATCCACTTCCAAGGGAACTTGGATCAGTTTTTGGAAGGCTTTTTTCATTTGCTCTCTGTTTCCAATAGCAAAGTAACAAAGGATCAAGTTGAAGCCTGCCTTCAGGTTTGGGGACATGCTCATGATATGTTCAAATGAAGAACTGGCATCAACATACTGGCCAGTTTTAATAAATGCAACTCCAATATTTTGCATTATTTTAATCCTAAATAAAGAAATCAGGATTAGGTTATATTTTTAATGACCAAATCATACTGTACCCACAATATTTATTTCAGATCCATGCCTACTAGCAGAAACTCACCTCATCTCTTTGTGGGCACTAGGAATCTGGTCTAGAGCCATACGGTAGAATTTGATTGCTTTGGAATAATTCCGTTGTTTTAAATAGATATTTCCCATGTTCACCTTTAGATTACCTATCAAAGCAAGTGGATTACTTACAGCCTTTTAAAGCATAGTTACAGCATTTTAAAATTGCTTCAAAGTGACAGCAGAAAATCCTTTTAATAAATTTCATGATAAAGCATCAGTGTCCCTTTAAAGAAATATTTCACAGAACAATATTCTGTGGATTTTCACCCAGGAGATGAAGTAGTAATGAAACCTAGAAAAGGACTAGCAAGTAAAATGTATTCTGATTTGTGTGTGTGTGTGTGTGTGTGTGTGTGTGTGTGTGTGTGTGTGTGTGAATTGAGGGATGAAGGAGAGATTATTTGTTATGCTCTCTAGGAAGACAGCTGCAAATAGGCATCTCTGAGAAAAGCACACTTTAGGAGTCTCAAAGATGTGCAAAATACTGAAAATACAAAATACTGAAAGCAACTTTCAGAAGGAGAAAATTGAGTCAAAAGAAAAAATATCAGTATTAGAAGAGACAACAGAGTGTGAGACATGAGAAAATTACCTATTTGGTTTTATATTTAGCTTAGCCTATGGAAAGAAAAGACTTAATGAGCTCTAGAGCCAAACCACATTGTTATACCAAGTCAGAGATTATAAGTATCTGACATTCACTCTGGCAGACACAAGGGCTGAGTCATCTCAGAGTCAACACCACATGGACAAAGTCCTCATTTTGAATATCTGACTACCAGTTTTAATCTACTTGAGACTGTAACCTACCTCCATTGCAGAACATCTTATTCTTCACTATAACTTGGTAAGTATTCAGTGCTTCAGCATACATTTCATTAGCATCATACTGACTGGCCTGGTTGAAAAGAACCTACAGAAAAAAAAAAAAAAGGAATTAAGAAAATACAAGAAAATACATTTTATTTTACAAGAAAATACATTTTTCTCTCAGTAGTAAGAAACTTGAAATTATAATCGATAATTTAAAATTAATTTTAACTTGGAATTACTGCTTTTACCAGTTCTAAGCTTCCCATCTTTAATGCTCCTTTGTTCCTGTACACTGATATAGAAAAATGAAAACTTTAAATATATTTATTCTAGTTAATTCTTTTATTTTCATACTTAAATTTTAACTACCAGTAGAAGTCATGCTAAGTGGGCGTTCAATCTGAATAAACACAATGTTATTAAAAAAAATAAAATCATTCATACAAGGTAATTCTCAGAAGTTGTGTGTACTTGATTCCCAACATGTTCAAAATTATCCTACTGCTATGGTCAGGAAGTTTAGAGATTTTTTTTTCCCAACTGCTGTTTCAAAACAGAAGTTCTGTGGATGTTCTGTGTTTTTTCCCCAGCTGACCTTCACCATAAAATAAATTATGAGGTCTGCCTAATTCAATGTATTCATTGTTAATAATTTTCTCTACAGCACTACCTAGAATACAATTTTAAATTCTCCAATAATATTTTTATGTATGCTGTTTGTTTTGGGTATTTTTAAATACCTACTATCAATATGCACACACATGCAGCAAACACAGAAGTGGTTCTTTAGGACAGTTTTATCAACACTTTTTCCCGTTGAAGATTTTTAAGCACTTACTGAGTAAGTGAGGTCTAAATTGTTGTTTTCTGGGGTAAAAATTTGTTCACGTTGTCTCACCAATTCTCTTTCCTTTTTTCCAGCCTCCTTTGCTTTTTCCAGGGCCTTAAATAAAATAAATAAATAAAATTTAGGAATGCCTCAAATCTTACAAGCCCAATACAACAAAACTATGTTCAAAACTTTTTCTTTCAATGGACAGACTGTACACAGATTTTTCTAGTTCCCTTCCAACCCCTAACATTCTATGACCCATTTAAGGAGGCCAACAGAGATAAGGGGAAAGGGTTTTGTAACACTGAAATCTTAAATATATACACAAGAAATAGAGCTTCTATCTTTTTTATTCCCTGTCAATAAAAGATATCACTGGATTAGAAGAGCCAGAGCAAAATCAGAATTAAGATTTTAATAATTAGAAATGTTTGAATCCAAGTCATTTTGAAACATCTGCCATGTAGGCAAAATTGTTCACATAATATCAAAAGTGAAGTGAAAATTACCAGTTTTAAATCCCCACAGCTGTTGGCAATGCAGCTTTCTTCAACTAGTTCATTCACTTTTTTTTCCAGCTGCCTAATCTTCTCTTCCAAACTAAAATAAAAGTAACAATAAAGAGATGAACAACTATAAACACTAAGCTTTTACACAGAATGTCAATAAACACAGGGATTGATCATATCACAACTAACTGGTTTTCCCATCAAATAAAGTATAATGTGAAACTATGCCCAGAGAAGATCCTCAAAAGCTACCACATTCACACTTACAATTTGAGAACCAAGACACAAGAAAACATAAATCCTTTTATAAGAACAAGAGAGACATGCAAACTTAAGAGCAACTAATTGAACATTTCAAGGTTAACTTTAAAGAGTAGCTTGAAAAAATCAGATTTTAATAAACAGTTCTGATTAAATAAAGGTTTTCTTCCTCAAATATTTCAGTAGGATTCTCTATTACTATGTAAGTATATTTGAGGAATACTGTTTCTACATGGAAAATCTCAATGACTTGTTCTCAGTGAGCTTCAAAACTTCCTACAAAACCTGCAAAACTTTCACAACCTCAGTTTTATGTTAAGTGCTAAAGTCAGAGTGAACAGGGAAAAGTTCCTTGAACTTTTTCCTTGAAATTCCCCCATTTTCTTCACAAAGAGCTGCATGAATCATGATGTTCCCTGCCTGTCAGACATTGTTCCATAATCCTCCACTATTCTACAGAAGTATCACAGCATTGTGTGGCAACTACATCCAGATTGCTGAGCTACAGGCTGAACTAGAAATTACTGAAATTAGACATTTCTGAAAGCTCAACTGCTCTGGTGAGTCAGCTAACACATGAATAAATATTTGTGGCATTATTCCACAAAGTTCTGAGTTTTGCAACTCCTGAGCTTTCATCCACCTGGATGTTTTCAGACTCTACCCATGGTTGGTTTTTGTTGCTGTAAAATCCTGTAAATAATTTACTGCAAAACTGAACAAACCTGTCTGAATTTTTCATTTCCAGAGGTGAAGCAGAACCTCTTGCTTGGCCAAGTGGATCAAATGAAGAACCTGAAAATTTAACAGTACTGTTAATTGTAGAAATCTCTCTCTGGTAGCTGGTGATTTCTACAAACCATACCTCTCGTCGATGCCTTAGTGTAACCTGCAGCATGCACTGCTGTCATTGGTCGAGCAACCCCATCCTGAAATAAAAAGGAAGGCATATTAAAATCATCTTCCTAAAAAAGTAGATTGTGGGCAGTATAGACATCAGTTACATAATATAAAACCTTTAAATACAAAAAAATCAGATGTTACCACTTCAGTAGGAGTGTATTTTTAAAAGTGCTTTTATTTTTCAAATATTATACATCACATAATATGGGTTTGTTCAGCCTTGAGAAAAGAAAGCCTAGGGCAGACTTCATCGCCACATTCCAGTATTTAAAGGGTGGCTACAAAGAAGATGGAGACTCCCTTTTTACAACGAGTTACATGGAAAAAGATGAGGGATAATGGGGACAAGTTACTCCTGGGGAAGATTCTGATTGGACACGGGACGAAAATTTTTCCAAATGAGAACAATCAAATCAGCCATTGGAATAGTCTCCCCAGGGAAGTAGACTGGTTCAGAACTCAGTTGCTTTTTAAATCTTTATTCACAATAAAGAGAATCCTATGAGTTTATGGGTCAGAATACTGTATTTTAATATACATATATTGTCTTTATTATATAATAAAATGTCTTTAATATACAGACTTTATTTTTCTCCCTGTCCTATCCACTTTAGAAACTTTGTTGTTCTACTCTAATAAAACTTTGTTGTGCACGTGACATCTGATCTTGTTTGCATCTTAATTTCAACATTTGGGGATCAATTTTAAACCTTTCATAAAAAATTGCCACAAATTCTTTACTGGATTGTGCCACTTGTATAAGTACATAAGCATGAAAACCAGAAGCTACCTCTCCCCTATTTACAGAATTACTCATTGCATGTCAAAGTGTTAAAAAGAAAAAAACCTTCATCACAACCTCCATGCCCTCCAACAGTACTATTTTCAATAAAGGACAAACCAAACCAGAGGAAGAATATGTATTATTTCATTTAATTCAAGTACACATATGAAACCCAAACACTTACTAGAAAATGGCATTGTTCCAAATAAATATACAAGGCACCAATATATAAATAAATATATAATAAA
>JAOEGS010015027.1:0-24962 GCA_025447755.1 Corythornis vintsioides | reverse complement strand
GGCCTTGGCACTGCTCCAGCTCCATGGCAGCACAGGGCAAGTCCTGCCCTCCCCCGGCCCCTCAGGCCACCAGTGCTGGCAGCACCCCGGCTCTCACTCTACGCTGCTGTGGTTTCGCTGTCTCGTGGCACTGCCAAGTGCCAGGGCACCCCACGCTGAGCTGTGCAGAGCCTACAGCTCAGAGCAGCCTTTGCCTCTCCAGGGCCTTCCCCTCTTGCACCCCATGCCCACGGCCAGTGTCTCACCCTGCAGGCAGGGGCCACACCGGGCAGCAGTCCAGGCAGGCAGCCCTACCTCCGCACCGCAGCCCGCTTCTGGGCACTGATGTTGTCCCACCACTTGGAGAAGAAGGAGATCTCGGACCAGATGAAGCGTCGGCGCGGGTCCTCCTGCATCTTCAGCACCATGCTGTTGAGGATGTGCTGCGTCTGGTCGTAGTAGTACTTGTCGAAGGTCTTGATCCAGCCTGGCAGCAGGGCTGGGGGTCACGGCACGGGGCCTGGCATGGGGGCCCAGCCCTGCCCCCTCCCCTGCCCGCCTCCACCTGCTGCTCACCTGGGTCATTGTGCGAGTGCGGCACCACGAACACCTGCAGCGGCTCCGTGTCCCACTCGCCCGGCTCGTAGGTGATGTCAAAGCCCTGCTTCCAGACACCGCCGTCCTGGTTGTCGAAGGGCAGCAGGGAGTACACGGCCAACATCTGCCAGGTGGGAGACGGGGCTCAGGGTGGACACTGCACCCACAGACGCCCAGCGGAGCAGGGCCATGACACCCTGGTATCGCCAGGGCACCCTCAGGAAGGTGGGAGCTGTGAAAAGCACGACCCCCTCACGCTGGCAGAGACGGCCCTGAGCTGCTGGGCCAAGATGCCAGCCCCTCACCTGCAGATCCGGATTGTGCCCCTTGCCCCCCAGGGCAAACTGGCAGTCCTGTGGGGAGACTGAGAGGAAGCTGGGGCGACTCTCAGGGGGCAGTGCCCAGGAGCCATTGGGCGTGTGGTGGGGCTGCGATGGCTGCCCCTCCGCGTGAGCCGTCAGCTCCAGCACCGAGTCCTTGATGTGGCTGATAATCTCGTGGTTCTCCTCCAGCAGCTGCTCCAGCTGCTCGATGCGGTTCTGCAGCACTGAGATCTGGCTCTGGGGACACAGAGGCCACGGTGAGAGCCTCCGGTGACCTCTGCCAGAGGGGTCCCGGCCCCCACAAGCACTGACACTAGCAGGGAATGAGCCCTGGCCCAGGCAACCAGCACCGGGCCACTCACCCTGGGGAAGTTGCCGCCGCTCTGGTGGCGCGCGGGGTCGTGCTGCACCCGGTCCAACATCAGGTAGAGAGAGAAGACGGCGACGCAGAAGATGGCAGCTCCGCACACCGTCACCTGCTTCTTCAGCTTCATGCCGGAGGGCCGCGGGGTTGCACCTGCACCGGCACAGCGTGGCCCGGTGACAGGGACGCGGCGCCGGGAGGGACCGAACGGTGCCTCCCGCCTTCGCCCCGGGCTGGACCCTCGCGGGGCCGCCGTGCCCTGCCCACTCCCTTCCCACCGCTGCCCCTCACCGCGACCTTCCTCCTCCTCCTCACCCCCCCCACCCGCGTCCTACTTCGCTTTAATCCGGCGCCGGATATTTATTTATAACCCGGGCTGGAGCCGCACGGGCCCGGGTGCCCGGCCAGCCGAAGGGAGGGAACGGGGCCGGGCCGGGAGCGGCCGGGGCGGCCTCGCAGACCTGGGCATCCCGGAGCCGCTGCACCGCGGCCCGGCAAAGGGGCGGGAGTGGAGCCGGGCTGCGCCGGGGCCGGGCTGGGCTCGGGTCGGAGCCCGTTTGGGCCGGGGCTGGAGCCGCCCCCGCGGGACGGCTGCGTGCCCGGGAAGCGGCGGCTCCGCTCTTACCCTCGGTGGCTCCGCGGCCCGCCCCGGCTCCTCACATCGTCCGACCGCCCCGGGCCCGCCGGCTGCTGCGGCCGGGATGGGTCAGGCCAGGCCCCGCCTCCGCCCCGCCTCTCCCGGGCCCGGCCCCAGCGGGAGGCGGCTCCGCCGGGCAGCGTAGCTTGGGCGGGACCCGCACCGGCAACTGGGAACCGCGCGTGACCGGGAACAGCACCACCATCCCCCATGAGCGAGGACAGCCCCGCCATCCCCCATGACCGGGGTCTTGGTCGAGGTTCCAGTGCCCCATCCTGGTGCACCCCGACCTAGTGCCTCCCATCCCGGTGCACCCCATCCCAGTGCCTCCCATCCCGGTGCACCCCGTCCCAGTGACCCCACCCCAGTGTGCCCTGTCCACGGGCACGTGGCCTTGCTGTCTCCCACGGGGTCTGTGCCCCGGGCATCCCCGGACACGGTGCTGCTGAGCTCGCTTGTTTATTACACAGGATGAGGCCCGGCAGGAGCTCGGGGTGCTGTGCCGTGGGGCATGCAGGAGCCCTCTGCCCCGGGGCGGAGAGGGGGCACGGGTCTGGCTGTGTCCCCGTCCGGGTGGGACAGATCCAGAGCCCTCAGCGCTGTCCCGAGCGGGGCCGGCTGCCGGTCACCGGTGCCGCTTGCGCAGCGCGATGAGGTCCTGATGGATGGCACCGAAGCTGGGCCGCTTGCGGGGGTCGTACTCCCAGCAGCGCTGCATCAGCCGGTACACCTCCTCGGGGCACTGCTCAGGGGGGTCCAGCCGCACACCTGGGGGTGGCAGGGATGGGGACATGGCAGCCTGGGCCACCGGCCCCTCGCCCCCCGTGGCCCCGTCCTGCCTGTCCCAGGAGCACAGCTCCACAGCGGACCCTCTGTGACGCCCATGACCCCACGGTGTCCCTTGGGATGGGACCCCAGGCATATCTCTCACCCTGCTCCACTGCCTCCCGCGTCTGCTGGTTGCTGAGGTTGGCATAGGGGACAGCGCCCAGGCTGAAGGCTTCCCACAGCAGGATCCCGAAGCTCCAGACATCGCTCTCTGAGCTGTATCGGCCTGGGGACATGGGGCAGGACATGGAGGGGGCTGGGGACACATGGCACCGCTGCCCTGGCTGTGCCTGTGCTGAGGAAGGAGGGTCGGGTGCCGTGGGTCTCTGCCGGGGGGAGCAGGACAGTGTTCCCAGCCCCATCCTACCGTAATTGAGTGCTTCGGGAGCTGTCCACTTGATGGGGATCTGCTTCATCCCTGCTGTGGAGGCGTAGACACCATCCTCCTCCTCCCGGGACATCCCGAAGTCACTGATCTTCAGGGTGTTCTTCTCTGTCACCAGGCAGTTGCGAGCAGCCAGGTCCCTGGCATGGCCCAGAGCCATTAGCTGCAGGTCTGGCCATGCCCAGGGGCCTCCACCTGGCAGGGGACTGGACAGCGAGGGCTCCAGGCTCACCCCACCCTGCCTGGCACCCAGAGCCCACCTGTGGATGCAGTGCTTGCTCTCCAGGTACTCCATGCCAGCTGCCACGTTCTCCGTCATCTTGATCAGGTCCTTGGTGCGCAGATGGGGCCCCTCACTGCGCAGGAAGCTCAGGAAGTCGCCCCCTGCACCCAGGATTGTGGAGCTGGTGGCGGCTGCCCTGGCACACACCATGGCACGCACTGTGACAGGTGCTGTGGCACAGCCAGGGCCACGGGATGGGGCTGCTCACCCTGCACCAGCTCCATGACGATGTAAATGGGCTGCTTCTGGGTGCAGACGCCGATGAGCCGGACAATGTTCGGGTGGTTGTACTGCTTGAGGATCCTGTGGGGACAGGGAAGGGCACCGTGAGAGCTTGGGGACCCAGCTGCCCCAGTCACAGCCCATGTCCGTGCTGGTCCCTGGACACTCTGCAGCCAGCCCAGGGACACAGCACTCAGCACATGGGTCAAGAGCCCTGAGGACAGACAGGCAGGCTGGGACATCACAGCGGCCACACAGACCTGGCTTCCTGCAGGAACTTGGCCTTGATCTCGGGCGGGAGGGTCTCCCGGCAGGATTTCACCGCCACGGGGGTGTTGTCAGCACGCAGGCGGCCACTGAACACCTCCCCAAAGTTGCCCTGCCAAGAGAAGCAGGGCACTGGCCCAGCTTGCCACAGTGTGGCCAAGGCAAGCCCTGTCCCCCCACAGACCCCCTGGGACAGCCCTGTCCCCACAGACCCCATGCACCCTGACTCACCCGGCCAATGCGCTCCCCCAGCAGCACGTCCTCGTGGTTGAGCACCCATTTGTCCTGCCATGAGAGGACAACAAAGGTAACGACCCATCACCCAGCCCACTCCAGGCCGACATCCTGGATGGGGGTTTGCAACCCCCAGTCCCTCCAGGGCCGAGTCCCCAAATCTGGCTGCAGAAGTGCCTTCCTTGGGCTCCTGGCCCAGACATGGTGTAGAAGAGGCCAGGCAGGGGTCTCGTCCCCCTCCCCACTGCCCACTGTCACCTTGGGCACAGCCCTGGACAGGATGATGCCACTCTTGCGGGTGATGGGCTGTTGGCTCTGCAGGAGATGCTCGACGAGTAGCGGGATGGTGGGGAAGCCCTCGCCCTCCAGACGGTACATGTTCTGTGGGGAGGGGGAGGCTGAGGGGCTGTGTCCGCACACACAGGGGGATGCTCACGAGGGCTGGGTGCACACACATGGACAGACGTGCACACCCATGGGCACATACGCACACACGCACACATCATGGGGGACACACACCAGGCAAGGCAACTGCATGCAGGTGGGAGTTCACATGTGCAGTGAGGCCACCTCTCAAATCCTGGGGTTGGGTTTGGGCCCCTCACTCTCAGCAGGACACTGAGGAGTTTGACTCCATGACCTTTAAGATCTTTTCCAACTAAAACCATTTGAAGACTCTGTGATGCCAGCTCACACCCCATCCTCCACACGCCCTGCACAAGGATGGGCTCACACAGCCCATACACAACACACACGTGTCCTGTGCAATCACACTGGCTCTGTGCCCCTGCAGGGACCCCCGACCGCCTCTCCCCGCCCACAGGCACTCACGTCGGCAGCCTGGATGATGAAGTGCCGGGGCTGCCCATCCCACAGCACGCTGAGCACGTACTCCTGTTTGCCCTGGCTCTCCCGCACCAGGAAATCCCCACTGCAGCTCAGCAGCTCCTGCACCTCGGAGCGCGGGATGGCCCCGTGGTACCAGACCTGCTCGCACAGAGGCTTCTGCACCTCTGGGATCAGTGGCACGGGAGGTGGCAGCTGAACAGAGACAGGGTGAGTTCAGCTGTGCCCCTGGGTCGTTCTAGAGGTGGGAGCAGCAGGGTAGGGGGGAAGGAGGGGCTGGAGCACTGAGGGGAGAGGGCTGTGTGGCCAGAGAGGAGAGGGCAGGGGGTGCTGGGGGGCCGGGATGACCAGTAAGGCAGCTGGGTGGGAAGGCAGCTTGGCTGGAAGGGCTCAAGGACTCACCGAGTACTTGGGGCTGAAGATGCCAGTGATGTGATTCTTGAGAGTCTCCAGTGTGGTGGCGCCGCTCCGCTCCTGCTCCTGCGGGGACGCATCATCTGTGCACTCCCGGGCGGTCCCTGAGCCCCATGTGCCCACCCAGCCCCATATGCCTCATCCCTGCACCTCACGGGGCACAGTGGGGCAGGACTCACCGTGGAGGAGACTGACTGCCGGTCCTCCTGCAGAGGCAGGGCGGGCAGGGGCTCCCCAGTGCCCAGCTCCCCCAGCTTCTCTGCCAGCAGGTCCCGCTGTGCCCGCAGCTTGGCCTGGGCACAGAGACAGCCCTCGAGCTGCTGCTGCACCTCCTGCAGCCCCTGCCGCTTGCCCAGCAAGTACACCCTGGGGAGGGGACAGGCTGGTCAGCCCCCGCCACCCACGGACCCCCCACCCCTCGCCTGCCCCGCTCCTCACCGCTCCCCAGGGCTCCGGTCCTGCTCCGCATCCCGGAGCTCCACCTGCAGCTCCCGCACCCGCTGCTCCTTGCCACTCACTGCCTCGGTGGCGGCCACCAGCTCCTCCTCGACTGATGTCAGACTGCAGGAGACACGTGCCAGGCGGTGCTGAGCCACGACACCGACCGACAACGGCAGCACCTGCAGAGACCCAGCCCCACTCACGAGTGCTGGACGCTCTCGATGGTCAGCTCGTTCAGCTGCAGCTCCCCCGGTGCCAGGCCCTCCGTCTCTTCCAGCAGGCTCTCGTCGAAGGACACGGGTGGTGGCACCTCAGAGCCATACCTGCGGGCACCCAGCACTGCTCTGCCACCCGTGTCTGGCAGGGAGTGCCTGGCAGCGGGGCTGTGGTCGCAGGGCCATACCTGTGGCTTTGGATGAAGCTGCTGTACTCTGTGGCCGGCTCTATGGTCTGGATGGCACGGGCAATCTCCTGGTGCAAGGCCAGCACGTCCTCCTGCACCAGGCTGCTGATGCTGTAGTACTCCCCGAGAATCTCCTTCCTGCAGCAAGGTGGGTGCTGGGAGCTGCTGGGCTCCTGCACCCACAAGCCCAGGGCCCCTGTGGCCGGGTACCACTCCCCCTGCCCTGACACCTGGCCCTGACATCCCGCTGGCTTGTGCCCTCAGTCCCCACGTCTTGTGTGGCACTGTGCGGCATCACCCAGAGGCCTGTGGCACAAGGGGCAGGACACGGGGCAGGGAAGGTGCATGTGGCTGGTGGAGCGAGTGCTGCTGGTTCTTGGGGGCCTTGGGGGTGCTCAGGAATGGGCAGTGGGATGTGGGGCAGGCAGTGGGATGTGGGGCAGTCAGGGGTCTTACAGGACGAGGACCATCTCCTGCTGCAGGCTGTAGAGGGACTGGTGGAGGCTGGGCAGTGCCCGCGTGTAGTGGTGGTGGTGGTGCAGCGCAGCCGCTTGCACGGACAGCACGTACTGGTTGTGCAGGGCATAGAGCTTCCAGAGGCTGCGCACGTACTTCTCCTTCGCCTTGTCCCGCTCCTTGTCTGGGGGCAGAGGCCATGGAAAACACATCACCAATGCACCATCAGTCCCAGCGCTGGGGCACATGGCCCCGATCCACTGGCGAGGGGCGTGGGCACCCAGTAGGCTGCGGCACAGCCTGAGAGGGTGATAGGGCTGAGAGAGGGGTCCCTGGGCAGGCGGAGGGGCTGGGGGGTCACGTGCTTCCCCAAGCACGAGGACACTCCCAACCATGGTGACCCAAGGTTTTAACCCCTGCAAGTATTGCCCAGTTCCCTGGTGGCCAGGCTGGGCTCTCCCTGTGCCAGCCACCCCCAGACCCCCCACCCAGTCCAGGCTGTGCCACGAGTGCCGCAGGGCACTAATTGCTCCATCCATCCCTGGCTCTCGAGGGGACCCAGGGGGACTGGGACGGTGGAGGCAGGCTGGCCAGGCTGGCACCTTTGCTGGCCTCCTGGTACTTGCGCTTGGCCTGGGCACTGTCGCGTGCCAGGCTGCGGTACTGGGCCTTCAGCTTCTCCATCTCCTGATGCGTGGTCTGGGGACAGGGACAGATGCTGTAAGAGAGCAGGAACGGGCTGTGCCCCCCGCTGCCCCCGCAGCGCCCCCTGTACCCACCCGGGCGTACTCCTGTCCGAGCTGCTGCCACTGCTCGCTGAAGGCCTTGCGGAGCTGCTGCTTGTCACGGATGAGCAGGCTCAGCTTGGCCAGCGGCCCCGCCGACAGCTCCTCCGCGTGCCGGCGCAGGATCTGGCTCAGCGTCTCCGTGCGGCTCGCCAGCACCCACCAGGACTGCGGGGACGGGGTGTCAGGGTGGCCGCCCGCCGGCACCGTGCCAGGCTCTGCGGGGCGAGCTCCCGCACCAGGGGGGCCCTACCTCCCCGATCTGGCCACCGTGGTCGCGGAGCTGTCCGGGACCCTCCTGCTTCTCCAGCTGGGAGAACATGTGGTGCAGCATCCCCGCGTACTCCCGGTCGCTCTTGGCGCGCTGCGACATCCACTTCTTCATCAGCTCCAGCAGCCGCAGCTCGCCGTCCTGCAGCCGCAGCAGCGCGCTGTGCCCCTGCGGGCACCACAGCTCCGGCCCGAAGCCCATGGCACCGCCGTCCCGGGCGGGAGGAGGCTGCGGAGCGGCGGGACAACCTCAGCCACCACCGTCATCACCCCGCGTCCTGGGGCTCTTTGCATCTCGTACCCCCATCGCACCGTTCCCGGGAGCGGTGCCCGGGCCGGTGGCAGCTGCGGAGGGTGGGGATGCCCCCGAGCACGACCTGACTTGTAAAGCGCATTAAAAGCAGGCGGGAGGGCCGAGGGCACCCCAGGCACCACAGGGCTGGCCACAGAGGCCTGTTCCAGGGAGGAGGAAGTGGGGGGTCAAAAACAGCAGTGTCGCCTCTGCTGTGCGTGGGTCTGCTCCCCGAGGGCAGCACAGCCGTGCCCCCCACCCTGGCCGGGCACAGGCCCTGTGTGGTCTGTCACCTCTGGCCCCATCCTGCCCGTCGGCAGTCACCCCGTGCCCGTGTCAAAAGCAGCCAGACACACTGAGATGGGGGAGCTCCCTGGGGCCAGGGCAAGGGTGGGGAGCTGACCATAGAGGGAACAGGGTGCTGAGCCATAGAAGAATGTGCCAAGCTTGGACACATCCCAACACCACAGCCACTGGGAGCTGAACTGGTCCCAGCTAGCAGTCCCAGGGTGCCAGCAAGGGCACAGCTGGAGCAGGAGGGTGCCGGGACACATCTCTGACAAGGCAGAATGTCCCTGGCACAGCCCTTGACCCCACAGATGCCAGATCTGAGATCCCCCCAGCCCCACAGTGGGGTCCCCTGTCCCTGTCAGTGCCCTGCTGGGGCACAGCCCCACCAACCTGTGTGTGGTGTGAGGTCCCCGCCGTGGGGCTGGCGCTGGTGTCCTCCCGGGGCCGGCGCAGTCCGGACCCAGCGCAGCTCCGGCTCCTGGGGAGGAACAGGAAGCCCGGTGCTGACCATACAACCATTGCGAGATTTCCTGTGCTTCCTCCCCTCCCTGCCCGTGACCAATGCCAGCACATGGCCCCGCCACAGCTGGGCAGCCCCCAGCCCCAACACCCTCCTGGCTGCCCTGCACCAAAGCCTGGAGCTGGCAGGATCCAGCCCTGTAGTAGGCAAGGGCTCTTCCTCACCCAGGGTCTTCCTCACCTGTCACCCACTGACCTCAGCCCCATGGGCATTCCCGTCAAACAAGCCCCTTCAGCCATGCCCAGTCCTGCCTGTCCCCCAGCCCCTCTCCATGCACCTGCCTCCCCAAGAGGCTGCAGTGACTGAGGGACCTGGGAGGTCCTCTGGGCCTTGAGCAGCCCTGGTGAAGGGGTGGCCACCTGGCCAAACTCTAGTCACTGGTGCCCAGCAACAGGACAAGGTGCACTGGGCACAGAGGAACCAGGAGGTTCCATCTGAGCAGGAACTCTGGAGAGATTCCCAACCCACCTGGACACTGCGCTGCTGGGCCCTGCTCTGGGTGACCCTGCTGGAGCAGGGGGGTGGCACCAGATCATCTCCAGATTCCAGCAGCTCCCAGGCAGCAGAGGGTCCCTCCCTGCCTGCCCCAGGCAGCACAGGGGACACTGGGAACCTCTGTCAGGGGCCGTCAAGACTAGAGACTGGGGGACCACCCCTGTGGTGCCAGCTGGTCAGAACTGTATTGCAAAGCTATGGGTGTGACAACGTCTGCAGGAGCTCCTTCCCTGGCATCCTGGCCTGTTGCTGGCAGCAGGAAGGTTGCAGTGGGTCACACCACAGCTCACCCAGTTTCACATCCTCTGTCCCCCTCCTGCTACCAGCAGAGCCTGGTGGAGCTGTGGCCCATGCCCACTCCGCAGCAGGTGCCATCACCTGATGGCTGCAGCCCACCCGTGGCACCCGGATTCTCCTGGCCTGCAGCTCAGACCTTGCAGCCCTCAGCTAAGGGGTGTCAGGGACATGACTCCTGTCCCAGCCTCATTGAGAAAAGGAAGATGGGACCAAGAAGCATCTGCTGCCATGGGAAACTCAATCCTGACCACAGGAAACCACCGCAGTGGCCACAGGCGCAGTGAGGCTGAGGGGCTCTGCAAATAGCTGCTCCCACAAGCAACAGCAGAACCTCCTGGGGGCAGGGACCTTGCGGGTGCTTGGTGGGGCTGGGGAGAGTTCTGCCTGAGGCAAGGCTGTGGCACGAGCAGCTCCTGAGCCCGGCCTGCCCCAGGGCGGCCCATGGGCATCATGCTCCAGCTGCAGGGTGGTGCTGGACATGGGGGTGCAGAGTGAGAGCTCAGTTGTTCCCAGCTCTGGTTTGGGTTGAGGAAATGGGGCACAAGTTCCCCAAGATTTGCCCCCCTCACCATCCACTGCAGTCTGGTCCCAAATTAACTTCTCTCTGTGAGTTCCTGATAAGCAGCTGCTTCCTGTGGCTCAGGTGAGGGTGCTGGCCCTGCCTGGCACTAAGTCTTCACCGGGTCCCAAACAGCAGTCCCTGCCCTGCACCAGCTCCTGCCACAGCCTGGGCAGGGACGCCCCTGGAGCTCTGTGCAGCTCTGCACGCCCCAAAACAGTGACTCACAGATAGACTGCGTGGGAAGGGACCTTTCAAACTCATCTCATCCAACCCCCTGCAAGGAGCAGGGACATCTGCACCCAGAGCAGGGTGCTCAGAGGCCCCCCAACCTCTCCTGGGATGGTGCTAGGGATGGGGCAGCCACCACCTCTCTGGGCAGCCTGGCACAGGCTCTGCCACCCTCAGCACCAACAATTTCTCCTTCTCTCCAGTCTCAATCTCCCTCTTTGAATTTCAACCATCCCCCCTTGTCCTGTCCTGTCAGGCCCTGCTCAAAACTCTGTCCCCATCTTTCTGACAGGCCCCCTATCCTGAAAGACCACCAGGTCTCCCCAGAGCCCCTCTCAACACCCCCAACTCCCCCGGCCTGGCCTCCCAGCAGAGGGGTTCCAGTCCTCAGAGTGTTTTGACCATTTTTGAGGCCTTTTGGGGTCATCTCTGACCTGGCCAGGGGCCTCAGCGCTGCCAGCTGCTGCAGCTGCTCTCTTGGCTCCCTCCCTGCACAGCGGGCACATGGCCCAGCAAGGTGTCCCCACCCCGGCTGCAGTCAGGGTCCCAGGTCTCCTCCTGTAGCTGCAGATCCGAGCACCCCACGGTCCCAGCGCAGCCACATGGGGTGACAGCCCATGACCTGCACCCTCCTGCCCTCAGCCTGGCACCCTCCTGTCACCCGCCCATGCTGCCCACGCCAGCCGGGCCACCCGCAGCTGTGGCACAGAGCGCACAGGCAGCGGAGCTGGTTTGCATAGTTCTGAACATTTAATAACTCAGTCTCTCTAGCGTTATATCCACATCCATTAAATTAAAAACAGGCTCAGGAGGCAGCTCCTGGCTGATTAAATTACAAGAAAAAATTACTGTGCACCAAAAAGTTATTATAGAAAAATAGTCCTGTGGCCCCCGGCCAGCAGCTCCATCCGCGTCGGCCAGGACTGGCACGGGGCAGCTGGGAGCCCGCGCCACGGCCCCGGCGTGCGGACGGCGAAGGGGCTCGCAGCACCGGCCCCCAGCCCGCGGGGAAGGGGCAGCGAGGGCAGGGGCTCCGGCGGGGAGCGGAACGGATTGTCACCAAATGGGGGCAAGGCACGTCAGGGGGCAGGGGCGGCAGGGACGCCGGGCTCTGCCCAGCACTGGCAGGGCGGGCAGAGCTGGGGCGGCGCTGGCACCGCCCGACTGCCCTGGCCAGCGACACCCACGGCCTTGCCCAGGGGCAAAATGAGGGGCCCGGGGCAGCCCTGCAGGGCAGTCTGCATGAGGGGGTCCCGGCTCATGCTGGCGGCCGAGCCCCCAGCACAAGGGGAGGTGGTGCCCTGCCCCATGCCCTCCGGAGCGGGGGGCTCCTGGCCATGCTGCAGGCAGCCGCAGGGCCGGGTGGACAGCAGGCAGCAGGGGCCGAGGCCTGGCCATTATTGCTGTTGTAGGGCACGGGGGACGGCGACAGGCCCTCGGGAGGGGCGGGGAGCCGGGGTGCAGCAGGCAGAGGCCAGGCGGGTGCCAAGGGGCAGGGGGACGCCACACCGAGGGCCGGGCTCAGAGCCAGCCCTGCCCAGCCCAGCCTGAGCAACGACAACCCCAGGACCCCACACGATGCCCATGCGGGGGTCTCGTGTGACCCCAGCAGCAGCCGCCTGCCTGGGGCAGGGGACACGGCTGCCGGCACAGGGCCCTGCTGCCATCAAACACCCTGGCACATGGCGCAGGATGGAGGCTGGGCCAAGAGCGATGGTGCGAGACCGGGATGGTGCTAAGGTGGGGACGGCACCCAGCCTCCCAGGGTGGCAGCAGGTAGGGAGCCCAGGGCTGCTGTGGTGCAGAAGGGGGGACGGGGGGCAGAGTCTGGGGCCCCTCGGCCTCGCCTGCCCCGGCCCCGCGGTGCTGGGCAGGGAGGAGGGAGGGGCGGGAGGGCTCATCAAAGGGCACTTTGGTCTCTGATGAAGGCAGTCCTCTCACTGTGGCCCTCGTACTCCTCACCGTCCGACTCAGAGGGGCCCTCCTCCTGCCAGATGTCAGAGGGCAGCCCCTTGTAGGAGATGATCCCGCTGTCCAGGGCGTAGACCTTCACGCCCCGCAGGCTGAAGCCCGAGCGCGCCTGCAGCACCAGGAAGACGGTGACGAAGATGACAACGATGAGGACACAGCTGAGGCTGGCGATGAGGACGGGCAGGTTGGCTGGAGGGGAGGCCTCGGCCGGCCCTTTACCATCTGCCAGGGCAGGGGATGCCCGGCTGCTCTGCGTCTGGTGGGAGCAGGACAGGTCGAGGCTGCTGAAGTGGGAGTGCGCGGGGCAGGTCAGGCACTGGTTGGGGCTGGGCCCGGCGCAGGTGGCACAGGAGGGGTGGCAGGGCAGGCAGAGGTGGGGCACGATGGGCTCCACGCTGTTCTCCAGCTCATAGTGCGTGCTCTGGACGCCGGGCGCGAAGCCGGGTGGACAGTGCTTCAGGCAGTTCTTCTGGTGCAGGTAGTAGCCCTCCTCACAGACTGCAGGAGGGCAAGAGGTCAGTGCGGGCTGGGGGGCTGCCCATGCCCCCAATCTCCCCGTGATACCCTCACACTCACCCACACAGGTCTGGCTGGGGGTCAGAGTCTTGCAGCCACTGCTCTCAAGCTGGTTGGAGAGGCTGGGGGAGTCGGTGGCAGTCCCGTACAGCACCAGCGTGAACTTGGTCAGCGTGCCTGCAACAGCAGGGTAAGGGCCACTGAGGCAGGGAGAGGACCACTGAGGTACCCACAGGACCACCCACACTTGGGACAGGCCCATGGAGGGGGCCTGTGCTGGTCACCACCCTGGGACAGTGGGGCTATCACCAAGACCTGGAAGCACCCAATGCAGGACTGTGACCCTGCATAAGGCAGGGGGTCCAGGCCAGCTGGCAGAGGGGGCACTTCCTGCCCCAAAGCAGCTTCATCCCTCCCCATGTTCCCAGCTGCAGCTTCTCCCCAGCTAGATCTCTGCAAAGCATCCAGGTGTCACTGGTCCCTCTGCTCACAAGTGCTGGGGAGACACTTGGCACCCAACTCTGCTCCCACTCCCACCTTGTGCTTGGAGGGTGGCAGCAGTGTGGGCGAGGCTGGCCCAGCCCTACCATAGTTGTTGGCGTCGCTGGTGTTCTCGATCTCCAGCACCCACTCCCCAGAGGGGTCCTCGTCCCACGAGTGCGTTGTCATGAAGGCCCAGTCATTGAAGCCGTCGGCCGAGAAGTCATGGGGCCTGGGTGAGGAGGGGGACAGAGGTGGGCGCCAGGGTCCCGCAGACCCCTTGTGCGAGCCCCAGGGCCGGGGCACCCCGCAGGCTGGCACCTACCTGGCGGCCAGGAGGGTGGAGCGGGTGCCCATGGGGCTGACGAGGTGGATGGCCAGGTCCCCGCGCCGGTTGTAGGACAGCGTCAGCCGGGCCTGCGCGTGCTCCAGCCGGCTGATGTAGTTGGCTTTCCCCAGGCAGGAGTCCACCTTCCGCCGCACCTCCAGCCGCTTCCCGATGTCCCTGCCCAGGGGAGAAGCAGGTGAGCCCACCAGGGTGCCCCAGCCCCCCAGTGCGGGGCTGTGCGGGTGCCACAGGAACTGGGTGCTGGGCCCTGGGGTGGTGTCAGCAGGAGACAATCCTGCAGCCTCTTCTCCATCCACCAGCTTGTTGAGCCTGGAGAGAAGGAGGCTCAATGGAGACCTTCTGGCTCTGACAGCTCCTGGCAGGAAGTTGGCGCCGGGAGGTGGGGGGGGGTCGGGCTCTGCTCCCAAGGGACAAGGGACAGGACAAGAGGAACCAGCCTCAAGTTGCCCCAGGCCAGGTTGAGGTTGGAGCTGAGGAACAATTTCTTCCCCCCCAGGGCTGTCCCAGGATGCCCAGGGCAGGGGTGGAGTCCCTGTGACCCATGGAGGGGTTTCCAAGCCGTGGATCTGTGGTGCTGAGGGACACAGGGCAGTGCTTGGGGGTGGCTGGACTCCATGAGCTGAAAGATCTCTTCCAACCCAAACCCTTCTGTGTTTCTAAGATGCCATTCTATCCCAGAACAGGCAGCAGACAGCCCTGCCCCAGTTCCTGGGCATGGTGGGGTTTACTCTGCAGAGCACACAGTGCCCAATGCCACCTCCCCAGCCACTGCTCTGTGCTAGCCCTGAATGGGCTCTTTCTTCAGCTGCTGCTGAGCTGGCTACACCCTGCACGACCAGGGACGGGATGGGCACAGCCACCCCCACCATGGTACCAGCCCTGGTGCCAGCAAGGGATGTTTGTCACAAGGAGTGCCTGCTCTGGACATTAGGGTCCCAGGGCACTGGGGCAGGAGAAGAGACACAGGCAGGACCCAGCCCTGGCTCCCTCCGTGTCCCAGGAGCCCCTGGGCAGCGTCCCAGCCACACACGAGACTCGGCATGTGCTGCCCAGCACTGAGAGCAGCCAAGCAGCACTAAAAGGCGCTTCTGTCTGCCCCTGAAAAGCCCCTCTGTGTGGAGATGACTCGAGCTGGCTGCTCCTGGAGCACAGTGCCCAGCCCACCCGCACCTTAGCCCAGCCCCTGCAGCGCGGGCAGGCTCAGCGGCCAGGGCTGGGCCACGGCTGAAGCACCTTCCCCGGTGCTCCCTGAGCTCCCGCAGGGGCATGGCCAGGGGCTCAGGGAGAGCTCAGCACCAGAGATCCCCCCCACTCTCCACCCTGGGGTGCTCAGGCTCCTGCTGGGGGCCTCATGTGGGGCGGGCTCTGGGCAATGCCCTCCAGGGCTCACCAGCCCTTACTTTGGCTCGGTGAGGATGTCGATGACGCATTTCCTCTGCGGTCCCACCGTGGTCCAGTTCTTGGCTAGGCTCACCATGGCCCCGGCATCCAGCAGCCCGTAGCCGTAGGAGTGGCTGACTGTGGGCAGAGACAGGCTCAGCGCTGCTCCCGAGGGCCCCAGCAGGGGACATGTGCCAGGATATGTGCCCAGCTGTGCCACACAGCTCACTGGGGCCTCCATCCTCCTTGGTCCCGCCGGGCTGCCAGAGTGCTCTGCAGCAGCACCCCACAGCTAGCGGGAAAGGAGTGCCCGGCCGTCCCTGGCACCCCAGTACCTTTGCGGCCGACGCCGTTGGTGACCCAGTCGTTGGCATTGAGGTGAGCCGGCTTCGACGTCTGCACCACCAGGTGCTGCATGTCCCGCCACGTCAGGTTCTTGCTGCAGAGGGGAGACACAGGGCTCAGGCACTGGCACCCAGCTCTTCTCAACCCCGCTCCGGTCTGTGCCAGGGTGCTGGTGCCACCTGGGACCTCCACAGCCACCCCCAGCCCACCCCAGCTCTGTCCCTGCCCTTACTTGGCTTCCAGGGCGAGGGCGATGATGCCAGCAGCCAGCGGCGCCGAGGCCGATGTCCCCGTGTGCGACTCGGTACACTTCTGTCTGAGGTCAGTCGTTACCTGCCAGGAGGAGGATGGGGAGAGATGGTGCAAGGCATGCCACGGGCACCAGCCGCCTTCAGGAGCTGACTCGGGGGCTTGTGTCCCCATGAGGGAGGTGTCAGAGCCCCCCGCTCCTGGGGCACCTCAGAAGCTTCCTGCAGAAGTCCTTGACTCCCGAGCCCGGGGCTGGCAGCACCCACTCCTAGCCCCACGGCCAGTTTGGCTCCCAGTAGGACGGCCACGGTGGCCGCAGCTCAGGGCACATCCCCCCCGCAGGCACACACCACCCGCCCCGACTCACGATCTGCTTCTCGTTCTGGTTGCCGCTGCTGTAGGTGGTGGCCAGGGTGGAGGAGCAGGCCTCGCTGTACCAGGGCACGTTCCCATACTGCGTGGTGCTGCTGATGGACAGCGTGTAGATGCTGTTGGTGTAACCGTCGCAGTTGCAGCTGTCATGCTCACGGCCCCCGTTCCCGGACGCCCAGACGAAGATGGAGCCCAGCCCACCTCGGCCCTAGCAACAGGGGCAGGGTGAGGGCCAGTGACAGTGTCACCTGGTGCCACCCACGCCGCGGGAGCCCCAGGCTGGAGCCAGGACAAGCAGATGGTGCTGACCCCAGGGCTCCTGCAGCCTGGATGGGAAAGGCTGAGTAGATGGGGCCCCTCGGGATTTCAGGGACTGTCAGAAACATGGGGACAGGGTTTTGAGCAGGGCCTGACAAGACAGGACAAAGGGGGATGGTTTAAACTATAAGAGGGAGATTCAGACTGGAGAGAAGAAATTGTTGGTGCTGAGGGTGGTGAGAGCCTGGCCCAGGCTGTCCAGAGAGGTGGTGGCTACCCCAGCCCTGGCACCATCCCAGGGGAGGTTGGGGGGCTCTGAGCACCCTGCTCTGGCTGCAGATGGCCCTGCTCCCTGCAGGGGGTTGGAAGAGATTACACTGAAAGGTCCCTTCCCACCCAAACCATCTGATTCTATGATGCAGCTGGGACATCAGGGGACAGCAAGACACCACCAGTCACAGCCTGCCAGCCTGGTGCCTGCCACCACCATCCCTCACCACTGCCACGCCTACTGGGGGTGCCAGGGCACTGCTGCAGAGTCTGCCCCAACTGGTGAGGCACTGGGTAGCCAGATCCCCTGCTGAAGTTGGGTTTCTAAGAACCTGTCTTTTCCTTTTTGGAACAACCCAGGCTGGCTTTGCCTGCGTGGGATTTGCAGCCACCTGGCAGAGCTGTGGGAGCTCAGCAGGGCACTTCTGACTGGCACAAAGCGGCCACAGCTCTGCTGGCAGCAGTGGTGGCTCAGCAGGAGATGCCAGCGTGCCTCGCACCACACACATCTCTGAGGACAGGGATTCCGAGGCAGAAGGTAGGGCAGGGCTAACCACGGCCATGCCAAGGCACGAGTGGCACCAACAGCATGCAGGGACAGTGTGGGAGGACAGGTGGAGGAAGCAGTGAGTGCTGGCACAAAATCAGGCAGGAAACAGCACAGGGCTTGGGGGAGCCGGGAGAACCAGTCCCAGGAGCCTTAGAGCAGGGAGGACAGGGTTGCACCAGAGATAAGCACCAAGGAGAGATAAGCACCAAGCACCAGGGAGCCTGACTCAGCTGCCCAACAAGAAGAACAGGAAAAACCAAGAGCTGGAGATGAGCAGCAAGACAGCTGAAGGCAGAGCTGGGACAACACCAGGGCAGGGGAGCCCCGGGGGAGGGCAGCTCCACAGCACACTGCTGCTCACCTGGCTGACCCCTCGGAAGAAAGCCTCCTCCGCCAGCCGGGCCGGGCCATCCACGGTCTTGCCATCGTCCTCGGGGCCCCAGCTGGCACTGTAGATGTGGATGTGGTTGGGGTTGAGGCCCAGGGAATGGGCCTCCACAGCATCAGTCACCTCCCCATCCAGCATGCGCACGCCTAGGGCCAGAGAGCAGACGTCACGGGCGACCGGATCGGGCAGGGTGGTCGGGGTGTCGCTGGCGAGAACCCCCCGTCCCCTGCTGCCACCCCCTGCCACCGGCTGTGGCCAGCCAGCGGTGCCAAGATGCCTGGCACAGCCCCTTCCTCCAGCACCCGCTTTGCCCTCGCACGGGGGCAGGGCAGCACCCACCTCCAATCCTGGCATTGTAGGCCACGCCGACGCCGCAGATCCCGTTGTTTGCCACGGCAGCGACCTCCCCGGCGCAGCGCGTGCCATGTCTGCAGCCAAAACAGCACCGAGCGCTCGGGTGGAGCACCGGGGAGGGACCAGTGCCCAGGCTGCCCCCCCATCCCTGCCCCAGCTGCCCTCCCACTCCACTGCAAGGACCAAAGGGGCACTGGGCAGCCCCAGAGGATGCTGGTGGTGTCAGGAAGGGAGCTGGTTTCTCTGCAGGGCACAAGTGTGCTGCTACCCTTGCAGCCTCCCGCAGTCCCCGAGGGCTGGCACTGCCACCAAGTCCCTGAGGTGGCTGGGTTCTGCCACCCTGGCCTCCCGCCTCACCTGTTGTCGTTCATCTGCGTGTAGCGGGGCTGCGGGTCGGGGTCCTGGTCATTGACATCGAAGCTTGCCCCCGGGTCCTAGAACACAGGGGTGGCGGTTAGACTGTCTGTGCCAGCCACCAGCCCCACCACGCTGGGCCACGCCGTGTGCCACAGCCCAAGGCTGGGCTGAGAGGGGAGCAGGCTTCACTCCCACACCATCCCTTCCCTCCACCACTCTAAGGTGGCACCACACAGACACAGCTGCCCAGAAAGGCTCCCCTGGCACACTGCCTCATGACATCACATCACACTTACGTAGTTGCCCTCCAGGTCAGGGTGGTTCTTCTCAATCCCATCATCCAGGATAGAAACCACTATGCCCTTGCCCGTGTAGCCCTGCTCCCAGGCCTGGCGCACATTCAGGTCCCGTTGGTTCGTGTTGTACTGCCGAGAGAAGCCCTGGCAATAGGAGCTGTGCCCGGCCACTGGCACTGGAGCGGAGTGTGCCCAGAGCCCTCCCTCCCCTGTACTGGGTGGGCATAGGCATAGAGCCTGCTCCTGGCCCAGGCAAAGGGTCGCCCAGTTCAGCCCCAACACAGCCCCTCCCTGGACACATGGCACCAGATGGTGGCCTCTGGATGGCCTTTCTCCTCCTCCTCCCTGCCAGCTTGTCTGGCAGGAGCAGCAGCTCCCTTGGGTTCCACATCTGTGTCCCCAGAACACACCCCTGCCTTGATGACCCCCCATCGACTGGCACTCACCAGGTACCACTGCTGTGGGAACTTGGGGTCTGTGGGCTCCATGAAAACGTCTCGCTTGGTCCTGCGCTTTGCCACCTGCTGCTCCAGCCACTGTACCTGGAGGCACAGAAAGGGCATGGGGCTCCCTGCCATGCATGCAACAGCTCCTGTGTCCCCTTGCCAACAACCCGCCCAGAGGGGCCTTCCCTGGGCTGGCAGAGCCACCGCAGCACCCAGACAGTCCCTACTGAGCTCCCCTGCCCAGATGTGCCAGGGCAGCTGTGCTCCAGCAGACCAGAGCCATGGCAACCATGCACCGAGCTGCTGGGACGTGCCAGGGCACAGAGATCTTGGCAGCCGTGTCACACTGCCACGCTGGGAACTGGCATTGTCCTGCCCATGAGGACAGAGAGCCCACCAGAGCCCCACGCCCTGGTGCCACGGCAAACCACAGGACAGGGACATCGACTCTGCCAACCCCAGGACAGGGACATCGACTCTGCCAACCCCCTGCCTCACTGGCCAGGCTCCCACCTGGCCCTGCCATAAGTCCCAATGCCAGGAGGCTGTTCAAAGCAGCTCAGCCGTGTCCTGTGTCCAGTGCCAGCTCACAAGGTGGCATAAGGTTCCCTGGAGCGAAGCCAGGCCCTGCCCGCCCCCTGTGCCTACCTGCGGCTCCCTGGCCAGGCGGCTGTGCCAGGACTGGTGGGGCGAGAGCGAGCGCTTCACCACGGCGTGGTGCCTGAAGTGGAAGTAGTTGCCAAAGATCTGCAGCGGGGAAAGGAGCAGGATGGGCAGAGAGCCAGGTGACCCCGATTCCCTGCCCCCCTCCCACAAGCCCCGGGGCTGCCACAGCCCAGCTGCGCACCCCCCTGGCACCGGAGCAGCCGCTGGAGATCCTGCCCAGGACCCTCTGCGAGGCTGTGGCACCAGGTGACAAGGTGGCCAGGGGGACCCTGGGGAAACACAGCCTCTGCCCCCCGCCCACCCGTGGGTCCCACTCACTACGGATTGTCCACCAGAGCCCACCCAGCACCCACCCAGCACCAGTCTCTACCCGGGCACAGCAGCTCCAGTGGAACCAAGGAGCTTGCAGGGGTCTGACCCAGGAGCTGAGGAGCTGCCCGGGGCCCAGCCCAGGGGCACTGCAGTGTCCCCAGCTCGGCTCCCAGCACGCCAGGCTGGGGCAGGACAGGGCTCGCAGGACACGCAGCCGCCCAGTGGGTTATTTTTAAACCCCGAGACCTCCCCAGCTCTGTCATTTCCTTGTCCCCTCCTGCACGTCCCAAAGGCTTCCAGGCGCCTGCCCAGCGCCGCCCAGTGCTTCCCAGCCCAGCAGCCTGCCTGGACTGGGGAGACGGGGGCCAAGCACCCCGCTGGAAGTCACAGAGCCCCATCCGTGGCCACAGCAGGATCTGGCCACCCAGGCTGTGCCATCACCCCAGAACACAGGGAGGGGACATCTCACCCTCTGCCACCCCCAGGTGCCACAGGACCGCCTGGCTGCATTAACAAACACCCCCAAGGTTATCAGAGCTCTGCAGACATGCCACCACCTCCCCAGCCAGCTCCCTTGGCAGCCCAGCCCAGCAGGGCAGCAGAGGTTTGCCTAAGTGACCAGCACCCTTGGCCCCAGGACAGCAGGTCCTGGCTGTGCCTCTCTGGGTCCTGCACTGAAGCCCCGCCGTGCTCTGCAGGTGGAAGGCAAAGCACCCAGCACTCAAAGCTGGGAGTGCCACCTGCATGGGGCACCACCCACCAAAGAGGGAATTGCTCCACTCCACAGGGTGGCTCAAGAGGGCACCAGCAGCCGGGTCCTTGTCTGGGGGGTGGCCATGTCCAGCTAGAGCTGTGACCCCTCCTTTGCACCAGCCCCAGCAGCACTGCTACATCTGACCCTCTCCTCTGGCCCCTAATACTGGCCTTTGGGTCCCCTTTGAGGTCACTGGCACCAGAGGCAGGTCCTGGCACCTCTGTGATGGCCCAAGGGCCTGCCCTGGCCCCACGGGGACTACGCTGGGACAGGATGGCCTCTGAGGACAGTGTCCAGACCCCAGGCTGAGGCCAGGATCCTCTCAGAGAAGCACCCTGGAGGCCTCTCACTGGGGCACTGCCAGAAGCACCCGGTCCCCCCCCGTCCAGCCTGGCTGCCACATCCTGTCCCAGCAGCACACACCCCCCAGAACAGCAGCCCAGAAACCTCCTGGGAGGGAAAACCCAGCTCCTTCCAGCCCATCCCACCGGGCTGCCACAGCCCCTCCGTGCTGCCCGCGGCAGCCAAGCCTCAGCACTTAGCACAGACACTGGGACGGGCTCCAGAAAGGGAGGAAAAGTGCCCAGAGCAGCAGTTCCGAGCTGCCACAGCCCACAGGGCTCTGCCTGCAGGTGCTGCCTTGCTGACAGAGCCAGGACAGAGGTGCCCAGGTGGGTGCTGCCAGGCAGAGCTGGCTCAGGGCCTCTGTGGCTCACAAGGAGGGACCCCAACAAGCTATAGGCCCTGGTGGGCACCCTTGGGCTGGTGCAGACATGTCTGCCGAGCCCAGTGCCCCTCGGCCCTGGTAGCTGGGCCTGGTACGCTGGTCAATGGCACCTCAGCCCCGTCCCTCCTCCCAGGGGTCTTGGCAGAGCCCTGGCCCAACAGGACACATCCTGGGCCGCTCTCCTGGTTCCCTCTGCATGGTGGCAGCTCTGACCCAACATGTCCTTTGCCCCAACAATGTCCCCACAGCACAGACACTGTCAGAGATCCCTCCCCTGACACGACTCCCAGAGGACTTGGGGCTCCCTGTCCCCCCAGGCCCAGCAGACCCACTGGCCCACACTCGCCAGCTGCAGCAGCAGCCATCTTCACCACCCCGCACAGCGCTGCTCCCTGCGAGGTCCTGACACTGGAGTTGTGCAATTTCCTCTGGGATTTGGCTCTTCGCATCCTTCCCAGAGAGCAGTGCCCTGCTCTCAGGGCAACAGAACCCCGGGCACACAGGCTCTGCTCCAGCACTGCCAGCCTCACCTCGCCGTGGAGCTCCCTGCGCTGGGGGCAAGGCCAGAACAGACGGGACCGCGAGGAACACGGACCTTGCCCGTGCTGTCACCCTGCTCTGCTGCCCGCCTGCCAGGAGGGCATGGCCCCAGCACAGCCGTGTGCGCTGCCCCATCCCTGCTGGGGCACAGGAAGGCCCCGACCCCATCCAGCTTCTCACCACTCAGTCAGCGCAGCAGAATCTGAAAGGCTGCAGCAAACGGCCACAAACACAGCGGCCCCGCTGCCAGAAACAGCAGCCCCCGAGCTGGTGCTGGTGACAAGTCCAGTGCTGGCTGCAGCAGAGCTGGCAGAGGACACTGCTTCTACAGGGAGAAGGAGGCAGGGGACTTACCGGGCCCAGGTTGAGGTATCCATGCTTCCTGGCCAGCCTGTCAGCCTCCTGGGGCCCCGCGGGGACCAGCACGGCCCAGGTGTTGGTGTAAATACGCTGGGTCAGCACCTCCTGGGCCAGGAGAGCGAGGGCAACCAGCAGCGTCCAGAGCAGCAGCAGCGAGCAGGGCCTCAGATCCATCAGAGTATCGGGGTTCCTTGAGCCAGGGAGCAGGAGGGTCCCGTCCCAGGAGCGGTGGCGGGTCCAGCAGCCTCCCTGTGTCAGCACCCCACGGCGCAGCGGGGCCCCCGCTCAGCCCGAGCCAGCATGGGGGTGAGCCCGCAGTCGGGCTGGAGGGCAGCAGCAGGGGCACGCTGTCCGGGACAGCAGCACGATCTGTGGGGAGACACAAGAGCAGTCAGGCTCTGGGTGCCCCTCAGGATTCCGAGGGATCCGGCACCGGGCGAGGAGGTCTTGGCACCCGGCACCCAGCTCGGGCAGCTGGATGGGGCCAGGGCCACTTAGAGCTGTGGCGGGGGCCGGCTCTGCAGGGCACCCCACAGGGTGTGCCCGCCCCAGCACCGAGCCACTGTTGACCTTGCCTGTTGCCCAACGTGTGCTCACAAACACAGCAAACAAACTGGGAGGGGAGAAGGGCACTGGAGGAAGAGGGAGGCGAGGTGAGGGAAGCTTCAGTGGACAGGAGCCCCTTCGCCATACAGGACAGGCCAAGCTGGGCACAGAGCTGGAGCAAGTATGGGAAGCCTGCCTCTCCAGTCCCTGCCCAAGGGATCCCAGTGAAACAGGAGTCTGGATGGAGAAAAGCCAGGGAAAGCTTCAGCCCCAGCCCCTCCACAGTCAGGGATTGCCCAGGCAGGGTCTGGCAGCAGTACCAAGCACCGTGCCGCCTGTCACCATCAGCAGCTCTGCCCTTCCTCCGGAGCACAACATGGTGACACTGCTGTGACTCATCCTCGCAAGAGGGAAACCGACACAGGCACCGGGAAAAGGGGCACGCAGTCACCCAGGGACCTGCCTGCGGGGGTGCCAGGGACAGCCCGCTCATGCCAGAGGGTAAACACGAGAAGCTGGGAAGGCAGGTGGGGGGCAGAGCAGGGAGTGACCCACCCAGCACCGGCGCGAGCTCCACACACGGAGCTCCACAGGGAATCTGAAATATCTGCTCATGTTTCCAAAACGGCGGGAGAGGAGCGAGCTGGCAGTGCCCAGAGCAGCCCCCTCCCCCTCCGGCCACGGCGAGCGGGGAGCCGGCGGCGCTGCCAGGGGAGGGGAGCAGCTCCTGGCAGAGCCACCGTGCCCTCGCCGCAGGCTGCGGTGCAGGCGGTGCCGCCGCTCGGGTACGCTGCAGCAAGGGCTCGGCGACCCGCGGGCACGGCCGCTCTGACGAGACACCCTGAGCCACAAGCACCCGCCAGAGGCTGAGTGGGAACCGCAGGTCCCAGGGTGTGCCAGGGCCTAAATCAGAGTTTCCAGCAGGAGCGGCTCCCACGGCTCCCGGGGAAGGGAAAGAGCCACAGAGCGAGCGGAGACCAGCGAGCGCAGCACAAGGGGACACTGTCTGCCGTGCCCGCCTCCGTGCCAGCGCCTGCCCCCTCCGCAGCTCCCCGAGCCAGCCAGTCTCCTCTGCTTTGCCGCTCCTGGGGCCAGCGTCCACCCTGCTGCCCGGCCACGGCCGCTCCACGTGCGGACAACGCCGAGAGCAGAGGGCACAGAGCCCGGCCCTCCGCAGCCCCGCTCTCCACACCGGCCACCCCAGCCCCGCCGGGCACCCTCCACGCTGCGCCCCAGCAGCTCTGCTGGGTGCTCCGGTGCTGCCCCGAGCCTCTGGCCTCCTGCCCTGGGCACAGGGAGAGGAAGAAGAGGCGCGGGGACAGCCCGGGCTACTGCACGGTGGGCTGTGAGCAGGACCAGTCCCTGCCAGCTGAGCTCTGCTCGGCACCAGAGCCCCGCGAGTGGCACGTGGCCGATCGCAGGCAGCACGGAGGGGGTGGCAGCTGGACAGGATCCTTCCCGATACCAGCGCATCCCAGCACCTCCTGACCTGAGCTCAGCTGCCACACAGCAGTCCCGAGGCGGCAGCCCCACGGCAGAGCCAGAGCCACGAACCAGCGCCGTGGCACCGCCAGGGCCACTAACCGGCCCTGCAGAGCCACCAGCCAACCCCACGCCCAGAGCGGCTCTGGCTCCGGGCCCACGGGTGGCTGCGACGGCAGCGGGGCCGGGGCTGGCCCCGTGGGTGCGGCGGGACCAGGCCTGGCTCCATCCTCGCCCTCAGCTCCCGCAGCGGCTGCTGCCACCGGCCCCGGAGCGCGGCCGAGCCCGGCCAGCCCCATCCCGCTCCTCGCTCCGCGCCCGCACCGCTCTCGGGCTGAGGACTTTGCTCCCGGCCGCCCCCCGAGCCCGGGGCTACCCCGTGGCTCCGCCGCCGCCTCCCCCCCGCGGGGTCCCGCCCGGCCGGGGCCGTCGCAGCTGTCAAACCGTCGCCGGCCCGAGGCCGGTCCCCGTCCCGCCCCCCCCCGCTCCCCGCCGCCGCCGCTGCCCTTACCGCGCGGCCTGCCCTGCCCTGCCCGCTCCCGTCCCGCCGGCGGCCCGGGCCCGTCTGGCGGCGG
>JAOEGS010015023.1:0-53144 GCA_025447755.1 Corythornis vintsioides | reverse complement strand
GTTCCTGGGTGACTTGGTCTAAGTGATCCTGCTCTGGCAGGGGGGTTGGACTAGATGATCTTCTAGGTCCCTTCCAACCCCTAATATCTATGAATATGAATCTATGAATATGTATTCTAATATTTGTTGATGTTAAACATAATGTTGGAACCAGAGAATGATCCCACACACTGGATTGGAACCTGGGTCTAGGTTCAGTTTTCTGAAAGTAGTAGGTAGGAGTCATAGAAGCAATTCTACTCTCAGCCCTGCAGGGTGTTAACCAAAGGTCTCCATTCGGCCACTTGACTTGTTCTTCCAATTTATTTCACTGTTATTATACCCTCCACTAATCTGAACTGAATCTTCCCTAACAAAAAGGTCCTTTCTCATCAAGACTAAAAACAGAAAACTTCAATAAATTTAGAATACAAATGTGGAATGAAATATCAGCTGGGTGATGTTATGAGAAGGAAGAGTGTACAGTATGCTTTATGTGCTTTTAGCTGTTCTACCCTACACTGCAACATGTGCACCCACTCTTGTAACCTTTACTGCTGTGCAAAGATGATCTGTCATGTCTACAAAATATAAATATATATATATTTATACTGAGGCAGCTTTGAATCCTTACTGCCCTCTAGAGAAATTCTGCTAGAAAAGCTCAAACTGCCAGAGTCAGCAAAAAATAATTGCAGTCCTAATCTTAACTACTCCAGCTGTATGCAGTGTCGGTGACAAGATCTGTAGAAACAGAAACACACTTAACGGATCCTTTTTTTCAAGCCTCTCACTATCACTGGGAGTTGTGCCCAGGCTCAAACACTCTTACCCCATTTGCTGCATAGGAAAGCTCATCAAAAACTGAGTTTCCATTATCCATGGATTTAAACAAGAAAAAATCAACAGTATTTTTTGTAAAGTAATTACAAGTGCAAAAGCTGCCTTATATTCACATCACCAGCACGCGACGCTTACAATATTAAGCCTACACATATGTAAGTATTTGCTTTTACTTTGTCACTTCTATCTCACAGGAAAGGTGCAGGACTGTTGATGGTGGGTGGAACTACCTAAGACAATGCAAAGGCCTGGACTTGCTGCACAGGGCTTAAAGGTTGTCCTCTGGAAGAGGCTAGACCCCTGGATGTGAGCTCTTAGGGGTGTAATAGACCACTTGCACGATTAACTGCTGCAACTCCAAGAGTGCTTTTTGTATTTGTATCACTCTGTAAAATCAAAAAACCAGAAGACATGGCAAAAAGTATGTACTTTACAGTGCCGTGGGAGTATTATTTCATGTGGTTGGGCCAACACAGAGAAAACAGCAATTGCAGTGTTAGCAATGAATGATAGCAGAGTGCAGCTAAGAATACATTCAGCAAACTGAGATCCTATTTTTATATCGGAAAAAAAAAAAAAAGATTTTAAAAAATGTAAAACATGTCTGTGTGAGTATATATTTTTCCAAAACAGCTGAATCCCCCTACCCTACCCTGCAGAATCTTATTCATTTAACAGGCTGTCAGTGCAAGTTCCTTTACATAGCTCTGCCTTTCATGCCTAATGGGGTTTGCCCTGAACCAGACAAAGCCTATTAAACATGGCAGAGAAACAGATGATACAGGAGGCTACTGGAAGCAGTGTTGGCTGCCCTCTAATGGCATGTGTGCCATGAGCACACACCTGAGCTCCCCAGGGACTCCTGTGAGGATGCCAGCAGCTGTGTTATCCCAGAGTGCCTGGTATTTCCTGCAAGAGAAATATTCACACCCTGAGCAAAAATGAATATTTGGTGTTGCATATTGAATTTTCAGAGCATCACAGCAAGACAGAGGTAACAAGCACAGTCCGAAAGCCCCGTTAGCGCAGAGGGGAAGATGTGCAGTTGATGAAGCCACCAAACTGATATTACTTGTGAACAGAAACGTGTTCAGTGTGTGAGTACCAAGCGCTGTGCCTTGCAGCTATCTGTCAGCCAAAAAGTATAAATACTGAATAGCATCAGCATTTCATTTGCTTTGATTCTAGGGGGGAAATTCAAAAGGTTTATGGGTTCAGACTGAGTTAAAACTCTTAAATCTGAATGTGTGCTGAGTCAGAATTTTAAAACTTGTTTATCTGAGTTTGTGCAAATATCAAAGCACACAGGAATGAGCCGGGCACTTAATCTGCAAGTCTACTGAATAATTGTAAAACTGCATATATAGAAGAAAACAACCCACTAACTCTGAGAGTGCAAAGTTAAAATTGTCAGTCAGAGACAAAAAAAATAGTAGTTATTATTATTGCTGTTTTGTTACAATAGTAGGAAGGGATTCACTGCAAAACTCTCTACAGCCAGATTCTCTTATATTCTAAATAAATAAAAGCTGAAAAAGAAATTAAGGTTTCAGTAATTAATTCTCCTGCCCAGTATCTAAGCATTTCAGGAGTAGCACTTCAAACTGAACCTAAATCTTCTGTATCTCAGACTCTTCCCTCATTCCGTGAACCTCTGATGTACTTTCATGTTGTCACTTACAACATTTTGCTCACTAGACAGTTTGTAATCTCCACTTCAATCAGGGAGTAAATAAACAGCAGAAATTTTATTTAGTTCTATTCAGATTGTTCTGAAAGTTGAAAAAGGTCCTGCTTAGTTTGAGGCACAGTTGCACTCAGACTTTTACTTTATCTGAACCATATCTTATTCTATAAATTTATTTATTGTCATTTCTATTGATTCTTTCTCCTCTTCTCCATTGAGTAATCTGGAGGTCTGCAAAGGTTTAATTGGAGCTTTGAGCTAACAGCCATTTTAGTTACTTAGACATTTTCATTTATTTTACTCATACTTCGGAGTAAACACATGTTTACTCTGAAGTGAATGTTTGTTTGCTCCCTGAACAGTGACCATCATTCTGATTTTGTTGCCACTGCTTAAAAAAGGTTTCTGAAGATCCCTCACATTTTCCCCAGTGCATCGATGATCTGTGGCTAAGTATTGATAAAGAGATCAAAGAAATGCTAGTTCAGAAAGCAAAATTATCATTCCAAAAGAGTGTCCTGCTTGTATCAATTTAGTAAACTGAGATGTAAGAAGATCTCAAGAGCAACATTCACCTGCACATGCCTGAGCTTTAGTGGTGCCCAAGGGAATGGACCAGTGCTATCTGGTTCCAGTTAACAAGGGAGTGAGTCCATGTCTGGTTGAGGAGGAGGACAAAATACTTATATGTCTTCATTGCTAGAAATAGAAGAAATGTGTTCCCAAACACTGGGTTTTTTTCAGGCTGTTCACCTGCATATTGGCCAGCACAAGGATGGAAAGGGGAATTTAACAGTTGGTGGCTGCTGTTGAAAGAAACCCTGTGAGAGTGTTGCCACCTCCCACCTATCTGACCAGCACATGCTCCTGGACAGAGTGTTATTCGCAACTAACTTAGCACTGTGGTCTCCTGGATCCATTATCACACCTCTCAGCCTGCTGAGAAGGGAACAACAGCACCAGATTTCTGCTTGACCTGGCAGCAAAAGCAGAAACAAATCTTTTTGTTTTCTGAACCTGAGCAAGTGGCTGTTTGACACCATCTCCTTTCTCCTCACAATGTCCAGTGAGGGCAGCAAGCTTCAGGAAGGAGGTGAAATGGGTGAGTGGGACAGCAGTTGTCTCTCACCACAATATAACCAGAACAGATACAGAGAATGTAAAGATATCATACTTTATGTGCTGGAAGAAATATTCCAAATATTCTGATTTGTAGTTAACTTTTTTCTCTATATTTGTTCTGTGGAAAGAGAACCTATAGCAGATCAATTTTAATAAGCAGCTGACATCATGGAGGAATCTGAACTTGTATCTCTCTTGCTGGTGAGTGCCTTACCTACCATTGATTCTGAGATTTATTTTGCTTTTGACTATAAAATCTCCTTGAAACCTAAGAAATTTTCCTGAAAAACACTTACTCAAAACTGACATATTTCCACACAATAACTCCATTTAAATAATCAGAAATTTTCAATGAAAACCTATTCAGGCAAAAAAAAAATACCCAGATAGTTTTATTAATTGACCTAATCTTGCACTATTAGTGATAATTAAGTCCATGTTAGATAAGGTCTGCTCAGCTCATTAAGAGGACAAAACTAACCACAGAGGAGCTTTGGTTTGAGACCATCTGTCCAAGCAATCCATACTCTACCATACCATCAATAGCTAACTGTTTGGCTTGTATGTTTATTTTTAAATACTTTCTCAGCCTTTTGTTATTCAGTTTTCATCTCTTATGAAAACCTTTCTAACCTAGTTAATAGGGGAAAAAACAATCTGGTAACTTGATG
Source organism: Corythornis vintsioides (assembly GCA_025447755.1). NCBI lineage: Eukaryota > Metazoa > Chordata > Aves > Coraciiformes > Alcedinidae > Corythornis > Corythornis vintsioides. The sequence goes on along the minus strand of JAOEGS010015023.1, from coordinate 48,842 downwards.
GCAAATCAGGTAACTTTTCATGGCAATCTCACCAATGTTCAAACAGCAGGGTACTCTTCCATTCCCAGCATAACTGAATTTCTGATTAATCTCATCCCTGGTCCATTTCAAACAAATGTTTGCATTTATATCTGATGAACTAAATTTGATACTTTGGGGTGGCATCCAACACTGGCAAATTTTCTTCACAACAGTTGTCAGTTGCATTATTCAAAACAGGTTAATACCGTGTGACTTCTTGCACAAAAATGTACCATGCTGATAATATCCATTCCCCTTCTTCTGTATCTTTGTCTTTCTCCATTATTATAATTCTCTCCTCTAGCTTTTTCCTCTGCTGAGCTTTCATAGACCTTCCTAATCAACATTAGACACAGTGGAAAATGGGTGGCACCGGTGTGGGTAAAAGACTGTACTGTAATTTGAGGGGCTCTACAATCATCCGAACGATGGTATGACTCAAGCAGCAACTACAGCTCACTTGCTCTGGGGAAAAACTATTTTAGATATAAATGTATTTATATTTATGTGCATATGCTTGTACATGTCAAATATTAATTTACTTTATTCTAATTTTCTCTTATTTGCATCTGTCCTTTGTGCCTCATCATTCTGGGCTGGGGTGCCTTTGCAGAAGCCTTGCCTTTGAGGCGGCACAAAGCAACATCTTCCCAGGGAAGAAACCATGATTCCAAAAGCCCTAGTTCTCTCTCTGTTCCTCACTGTCACAGGACACTCTAACTGGACTGAGCTGGCATGACTCTGTCACCCCATATGCCAGCCAGTCAGTGCTGTAAAGTACTCAGGGAGATATTCTGGGTGCAGAGAAGTCAGCCTCTAATGCAGATGGTGCCCTAAACCCTGATCATGACAAGCTGGACAGTCCTGCCAAGGGGTGTAAAAACTCCCACAGGCATGCACAAGGAGATGTCTTGCCAGAACTTCATGCAAAAGAGAACAAACCTGGGATCACACCCTAATCCAGGCAAGAAACCAAAACCATGATCCCATAGAGGTGCTGTCCAAGCCCAGAAATTAGATGTGACGAAAAACATCTCAGATTACTAGCCTCTATATTTTGTAACTCTTATAACAAATATCTCTGATCCTTTTGATCTGTATATGAGGTCCTTTATTTCATTAACATGGGGGAAAATCACCTTGCTTTCTTCAATGCAATATATATTGTAGGCCACCAGGTTAATTCTGTGCTATATGCATGGATAAAAAGGAGGATAAGAAGAATAGGTCATGCAGTGGCAAGGGTTGAGAAGCTCTGCTTTAAACACTTTATGGGAAATTGTAAAACTTCTAAACAATTTAATAGATTAACTTCCCCTTTCAGTGGCATCAGTAAAACTGAATTATCATCCTCACTTTTAACTGATGCCTAGACCCAATACTCATCCATCAGGGATCATTTACTGATAAAGCAATCAATCCTGCCATGGTGCAGAGGGGACAAACTACGCAAGATACCATCACCAAATATCCCTTCCACCCCAAAGCATTCTGTGAGTCTTTGTCAATGAAAGTGCATTTGTCTAGTCTTATCTGCTGCAGTATATGTGGAATACAAAGGAAGAAAGTAAAATATGCATTTGATGTACATGTGCAGATGCCAGACGTATTACCAACCCAAGGAGGACTGCCTTTTTTTCCAGGAACTGAACACAGCACCTGAAAATTGACCACCGCACCACTGCCTCAGGTACCAAATTAATAGAAATTAAAGCAAACATGAAGCAGTCTTAGTGCTGTGGTATGTGAAGCATTTGAGAGAACAATGAGAGATAATGTTGAAAAATTATCATTGTTTTAGGAAATCTTCTGTGACTTAAGCCTGAATCTCTAAAATACTGGTTATCTTTTCATTATCAGAGAATGCAAAATGCAATTCCCTTTTTTGACTCCTCACCAGTAACAGTTTTGATTGTGATGTTTGCCTTTCTAATATACTAAAGATTTGTGTATCTATTGAAAAGAATATAGATCAAAAAGAATTGGAAAAAGCTGCAAAATTTTCTATAATTATGTTAATCAGCAATTGGTATGTATAATATGTACAATCGTCATTTGAAGAAATAGCTGTAATTTTTTTTCCCTCAAAATATCCTCCCTTTAGGTAAACAATTGTTCATTTTCACAACAAAACAGGTAGATCTTTAGTAATAGGAAATAATGTTTGAATGGAACATATAATAGCAACATATTTTCCAAAACAGAGATAAATGCTTGATTTTCCTGATAACTGCAATAACATTTCTGTATTATTTGACCATAAGGTAAAAAATTAGAGTAAGTTTATTTCTCAGACAGATATTAACTGTACCAAAACCCAACCCCTTGAACATTTTGTGAATGATAATGTGGCTACTGGAGCAGAAGGAAACCCTCCTCTACTGCTGCCTAGGAGTTGGGATTTTCATCAACAAACAAGTTCAGGCTAAATTAAGAGCTTCGGTGTAGCAGAGTTCTTCAAAGGCTTTGTAGTAGTTCAACTCCAATTAAAAGTCAATTGCATTGGACACTTAATTCCCATTTGTGTCTATGAAAATCTCTTTTCTATAATGTGCTGTGTTACTATTCTAGGCTGAAAAGCAGGTGGCACAGAAATCTGAATTCAAGACAAGCACTTATTTTGAGAAATAAAGAAAATAACAGCTATTATATCAAATGCTTAGTATTTACAATATTTAACAAAGATTGTCTTCATATCAGTACACAAATGACCAGATAATAACAAATTAATATTTTCATGTCTGTATTCATGTATGTGATCTATCACCCCAAGAAGTCATACAATTTTTATGTCCAGAAAATGTATTTTATGTTGTGTGCCAAAGGAAGCTATAAGCAGCTCAGGAAGGATAGCCAGTGCAATACAGACCTGCTGGTGACACATAACTGAATATCTTTTTAAGGGAATTAACAGGGGCAGCAACTGTAGTGGGGCCTCAGAAGTGATGACAACAGAAAATTCTACAGGGAAGATAGTCTGACTCTGCAAAAAGTTCCTGACATATGTAGGACAGGAGAAAGAGCCCAAGAGCAAATACAAATCCTATCTGAAGATCATGTGGTGAAATGTATCAGAAGGAATTACAGGAGATGAAAATGCAAAGGTAAAATGTACAGCAGAACTGTGTGCTGCCTGCTACAGAGAAAACAATATATAGCAAAAATCTGATCTGGAAGAAGTCAGAATTGCAGGAGACATGGGAAGGGTCAAAACCTGAGATTCAGTCTTAAATACTTTTGAATTTATATGCGAGTCAGGTTCAAGTGACCAAACTCAAAACCACTCTGGAGAGTTTTGATTTAGAGAGAGATTCACAAGTAGAAGGTCTTGATTTCTTGCTTCTGATTTGAATGAGGGTGGAACCTCCCAGCAGCCAACCCTTCCCTGCAAGCTTCTGTTATTTGGGACTGACAATACTGTCAGAAGTATTCTTGAACTTTCCATTTCCCTGACTAGTGTTGAGCAGACAAAGCTGACAGTTTATACACCTAAAGCAGATTACAGCAAACCTAATATAAACTTCAGGCTTATAAATCATTTAAATTATCTGGTGGGCACTGTACTTCTCTCACCATCCTTCTCTGCAGAGTACATTTGGTACAGCAAGAAGCTGCTAATAAGATATGATCCAGTACTAGAGCTGTAGTTCCCACACCCAGCCTGTGGTCATGTAAAGTTTCTGATGGTTACTTCTTCTGTGGTTTTGACTGGTTTTATTGAACCTGTGGATAAACTCTTAAAGAGACTGTCTAGGCTCTGAGAACAGAACAGTAATTATAAGGAAAATGAATTGTGTCCTTGAGATGTGATCCTGTTGAGCACCATTTGGTCAGCTGCAGTTTCAGATGTTAACAGAATGAACAAGAAGTCAGCCCCACTGGCTGAAGAATTATTCCTGCAAGCTTGAAGTCTCTTTTTACCCAGGCAGTGTTATTCCTGCAAGCTTGAAATCTCTTTTTTACCCAGGCAGTGTCCAGCAATAAAAAGCTCCTGCTATCAGTATGCTGATTGCTCGTATTGTAGAGGACACTGACCAACATTTCTCTGTAGAACAAATACAAGAAGCATTTCTTAATTCTACTAAACAATTGCTGGCTGATAGGGATTTCTGCCAAGAATTTGTATTTGATGTAAAGCAAGCTGAAGAAACAGAAACGTGCTCAATAACATAAAATATGGCATAATATGCACACGTTCTCTGCATGGACAAACAGGAAGGCACAGAACTATAAGCAAGTAAGTGAAAACCTCACAGTTAAAATAAACATGGCCAAAAAAAATGTATGCTGAGATGAGGAAAATGATTTCTTTATGATATCAGGTAAGAACTGAAAGGTTCCCCATTTCCCTTGGTCATAGGCAATAGTTACCTGGGCGCAGCCTGGATGCTCACTCAAGGCAAAGCAAATGTAGTTTTGGGGCCTGTGGAGCTCAGGGACTGTCCCCATTGTGCAAGGGATTGCCATTTACCCAACAAGAAAGAAGCAGGAGGAACATGAAGAGAAGACACGGAGCCCCCAAGAAACCTGTAGGAGCATCCTGCAGCTCCTGGGCTTGTTCCAGCTCTGCACTGCTGAAAGGAGACCTGTGTGCCAAACACCCAGTTTATATCCAGCCTGTAACTGCTGTGGTCACCAAAGTGTGAGCGGTATCTATATGCATAGGCTGTCATAAAATCTTATCCCAACACATCTTTCTCCAGGCATCGTTTCTTAAATAGCCCCCTGGCCCCTGTAGAAACCTTCCCGAGATCGACTTTTCAATATTTTTAACAGTATTAGAAGTGACTTTTTGCCTCAGTGCATACAAATGACTGTAACTATCCCTGTTTATCACCATGACAGATATGTGTGCTAATTAGATATTCTCTTATACATCCAACCAAATCCCAACTCTTCTGGAAATCAGAGCCTCCGCCAAGCTTCTCAAAATGGCTTCTTCCTCTAGGAGAACACTTTCAAAGCACACTGTGTCCTACCGTGAGGAAATGCTGATGCTAAGAGGGAGAACAAATGAATGTTGATCAAGAAAGCCATAATAAAACAAGCTTGTGAGACATAATGATTTATAAATGTAAAGAGAGACTGCAGATTGTATTTTTACAACTGCATAAATGAAACGGTGTGCAGAAGACAACGTGTCAGTGCCTTTCACACTAACGACTGTTGTTCTGTGTAATGCACAATCAAGATGGTTAAGAAGGCTGAGGGCTGCCTGTGCAGATCAATCCCCAGGACTTTGGCTCCTCGGGACCAGGTGCAGGATCTCAAGGATGAAACACACAAGCAGCTACTGCCTCACTAGCAGGGCACATGAGTGTGTGGGGAAGCAGCAGCCCAACCCCCTCTCTGTCAGCAGAAGTCAAGGGCAATGGAATGATCCAGGAGAAGTACTAGGCTGGTGTTTCGCTGTGTTGTGCACGTTTGTGCACTTGAAACTTTGCAAGAAAGCAATTGAGTGATCCTGACTTGGGTGCTCCAGACCCTCAAGGGTTTCCAGGTCCCACCACAAAAATCTGCAAGGCACTCTCATTCCTTGGGTAGCCCTGGGAACTGATCAGGATGAAAAAAATATTAACAGAGATAAGACATACTTGCAAATTTTCAAAACACCTTAGGGCCAGTTTCTATATGTTTGTTATAACCAGCTGGAGTTTTCCATAAGTACTTTATTTCTATTTAATTAAGTAAGAGTCAGTGTTTCCAAAGTGCTTCATAGATCCCACCTCACCATGATACCCTTGCTGAGCTCTTCTGGGAATCTCACTGCAAGGGTGTGTGTTAAGTACTTGGAAAATCCAGCTCGTTCAGATCTGACAGGCTGATTTTGAAATAATATCTGGAAATCCACTTGCAACATTTGTAATAACTATCCATTTGCATATACAAAAGCTGACTTCTGGCATGAATATAATTTTCTTATACCTTTCCTTTGAAAATCTAATCCAGACTGTCTAGACAAGTCAAAACTCTCATTCATGCTTAATTTTTTTTTTTTTCTTTCCTTTCTGATTAATTTGGAAATGTCTCTTAGCAAAGACATGGTGATAGGAGGAGATAGTTTTATAGGCTACTCATATAATCCCTCTGCTCTGGTCATACATACCCTAAAAGTTTGCTCTAAAGCTTCCACACATATGCCCAGCCTCATAAATCTAATTCTGCCTACTGGCATGCACTCCAGATATCCACAGTTCATCCATACACTTATGCATTTGCTTTATATTTCTTCCTATACATTTTTTTGATAGTAGCATTGTAAATGTTTAAGCAGGTGAACATTGTAGAGCTAAAAGAAATTTAAACGTGCCATGTATTTGCTAAGCAAAGATACCACTGCAAGACATAGAGACACCTTTAAAAGGGTCTGCCTCTCTCTTTCTCTCTCTGTTTCTTACTCAAAATGCAGCTTTTACAAATATGACATCTTAAAATTAAAATGTTTGTTCTGAAAGTAATAGCCAAGATCATAGAATATTTATGTGATCATTAATATTTGAATTTTGAATAATGCATACTTACATATCTCCACAAAAGAATGCAATGCGTGTTTTATACCAAAGTCATATTATTTTCCCTGTAACAAGTACAGAAGCAGCTTTATTTGCATTACTCACTTGCAGGTATGTAATATCAGATTACACCGTTAATTCTCTTTGTTTCCTGGAAATATCTATGTCAGGCTTTTTTACTTTGCATACATAGGAGGTCCATATTCATAACAGTCTATTTTAAATGCAGAAAAGTTCGATGCACTTAGCTGTTAATTTTAAAACAGCTTCTCTTTTAATTCATTCTGTTTCATTTGTTCCTAATTGTATCTGCTTCTTGCTGAAAGTTTTTTCTCCAGGAAATCTAAGCCACATCCTACCACTTCATCAGTAATGGGGTATCTGTATGCAAGGACACACAGCTGCATATCAAATAGCACTTCCATGCTCTGCCATTCACCATCACTCTTCAGGATGCTGATGAATGTGCTGACAGACAAAGGCTAATTGGCAGACTGTACGGAGTCAGTTTTTGATGACACAGGAGAAATAATAGGAGACAGAGCAGGTAACAAAGAAAGTTTAGAGGGAATAATAACAGAGCTAGAGACAGAGGATTTCATGCGAGCAGAGCGCACAGCCTGAAATACAGTGGGAGGCAACTAAAGAACCCAAGAAATGCACAAAAGCATGAAAGAGGGAAAAAGGAAAGGGGAGCTAACCCTGTACTTACTGCCATTAGAACACAGAAAACGTCTCTAATACAAATCTAGGTTTGGGGGATGGCACTTTCAAAACTGTGATCTGCTTCACTGAAATGTTTGCTTAGTGTTTATGAACCTACTAAAAAAATGTGAACCCTTTTTCCTTAAGAGCCTGGACTTGATATATATTTTATATTCCAACTTGGAAGCAATTTCACCTGATTTTCACTTTGAGATTTGGGTGTAGTCTTTAGGAATGCAAACATTCATTAAAATACTTTGCTGGACATTCATTGGCAAGTATAATTACAGTAGGTGATTTATGACCAGCAATGTGTTCATGTCTTCAGGAGGCTGCTTGTAAATGGACAGTTTTGAGCATGGGGACATGGAGCTAATTTGAACGCAGCCCAGATTTTACACTGGTTCAAGCTGTCTCTTAATATGAATTCCTATACTACACACTTGCAGGACACGTGATGGGGTCTTTGGGTACAATCACAAATCTCAAAAGCTGAAGAAGGGATTTTATGTGAAAACCACCTGAGAGTGATGACGTGAAGTAAAACAAATCCACTAAATTGTCCACAGACAGTTCTTCTTTAATTGCAACTGATTCGTAAAGGATTTCCTATACTTAACTCTGTAATTAAAAGAAGATTGACAATCTGTAGAGCATTCTTCCATTACAAATCTTGCATGTAACTCCAAAGCTGAATTTTGAGCCTTAGAAAATGCATTTGAAATATTGGCTAACATAAATCACCTTTTATCCCCTATTCTCAGTAAATCTGTACAAACTGAGAATATGGACCTGTATTTCTAAATTATTTGTGTTAAGTGCTTATTAGCAGAGATGTGGGGAGGTTTGCCCTGCTTAGACAACTAAGGGATGTAACTGACTGAAAAAGAACATATGCATTTAAATCAGTTGAACCTGTTGCTGAAACCTTTTGCCTCAGTTTTTCAAGGGAGCCAGAGTGCTTGGCAACTTCTTCCCCAGCGTAATCCCAATGAGCCAAACAGACTGTGGCCAGACAAAGCATCTGCACTGCCGCCTGTGAGCTTCCATCGAGGATTAGACAGCTCCCTGGTCCAGACTCTGCTTCTAAATAACTGTAGGTGAAATATTTTGGTTTTTTTCTAATTGTTGTTCTCCTCATCAAAAATGTTGGCATTTTTTCCTTTATCTTGTTCTGATGATAATGCAAATACATGACAAACACACCACCACACTCTGCACTGTGCACCGAGACATTTTACTCTTTAAGCCTCCAAAGCAATATCAGGCCCAAGCAAATGACCTAATTACCGTGTGGCCATTCAGTGTGTCCCAGGTCAGTGTGCAGATATATGCATAAAGGCAATAGCAGCTTTGGGAAATAATCTTCTTGATTATAAAACAGCCATATATGTGTTCTCCTGTGTGCAAATATGTGCCACTCACCAAGATATAACCACATAGTATTGCTGATTTGGTATCAAAATGGACTGGGGATATATGTATGTTTAAGAAGGGTTTTTAAAGCTGTTTTTCTTCTAAATCACACACAGCATCAGTCAGTAGGAGTGAGCCTTTTAAAGCCTGACCTTTGTGTCATGTATAATGTCTTTAAGTTGGATATTTTTCTCAGTAACTTACTCCAGCAGTAGCTGAATAACACTCTCTGATAAATGGAACAATATAATCCATGCATTTACTTTTATTTTTTCATATTTTTTTTACTATTCCACATTTTGGAGGTTATTGTTCAAAAATGAGCATTTACTACTGCATTGAGTTAATGAAGAAGATGTCTTTTTCCTCTTCTCTTGGCATATGAATTGGATTTCTAAAAATTCACTGTAGTAATCAAAAAATGCTGCTGCAAAGAATTACTTGATAAAACCTTTTGAGATTTCAGCCTACCTCGTCCCTTTGTTTCATAACTAGAAGGAGTATAATAAATGCAAAAACTCTGTGAATAGAGCTCAGCAGGGCCTACTTTTTTCTCATGACTCCTGTGATTATAATAATTTGATTTTATAGGTGTCTATCCTAAGACCCCAGCTAGGGAGCAATCTTTACTGAGTCATGAACTTTCACATCATTAAATCTCTCTACATTTATTTTAAACATATCAAAAGTGTCAAATAACTTTAGATCTACTAAATTTTATTTGCATTGGGTAAAATGAAGTTTAGCCACTTGGGAAAAGAAAATGAAATCGTTTCCTTAGCACTCAGGAAAGCAGTTGAGATCTGGAGTCGATGTGATTCCACCCATGCAGCAGTGCAGCACATCTCCGGTATGGGCCAGGACACATGTTTACAAGGACAGGAATCTGAGTAATTTCCTACCAGTCTGAAGGGAATATTAAACTCTTCTGTCAGTTGGATGTGTATTATTTATGTTCCTTTTTTTATTGTTGTTGTTGTTGTTGTTGATTTTAAAAAATATTTCTTTGTTGGTTCAACGCTGACTCCTGATAGAAAGTGATGAAATGCCCAATATGTTAAAAAACCTTATCACTAAATCAGAAGCAGAACTATAAATTTTAGCTTTTGAAACTGAACTGACTGTTGAGGATCATTTTGCTCCTGAAATATTACAGCAGTGATCAATTTGCTGTAAAATTAAGCAGTTTAGCTCTGCAATCTATAGATGGAAAACATGTTGTTCTTGAGCAAAGTTTATGCCCTGCCCAAGGGATAAATTAAATTTTATGGGTAAGACATGCATTATTATATGCTTATCTGTTTAACATATCATTCTTTTCCACATCAGTATTATAAATATTTTTAATCCTACATTTGATCTCTTGTGCATATAGTGATATGGTAATTCACCCTGCCCCCCTCAAAAAAATATGACCAAACACAGTTAATTCATCACAGAACAGGGGAGAATATTCTAATCTTCCTAAGAAATATGCTGAAGATTAAAGCAGAGGCACTTAAAATTGGGGCTACTTTCCAATCATTCAGTGGAATAAAATTTTGCTGAAGGAAAAGGTGGAGCTGTGTTAGCCATTTTTATTATGGTTGTTATTATTGAATATTTATATTACAAGTCTCCAATCAAATCTGGGGGCTGTAGTCTAAGACAATTCAGTTTTTAAAGTTTGGGAAAGCAATCAAATAGGTGCACTTAATAAACTTATTACTGGTTTTTTAAATTTGGCTAATTTTCCTTGAATTCTATAAAGTAGTTTCAAAGCTCTCAGACCATTGCCCTGGCTTTCAAACACTGGGCAACTTCTCTTAAAAGGTTCAACAGAAAGGGAGCTTCTGAAGGAAAAAGAAAGACAAGTAGAAGCTGTGAATCTTTTGTCTTTCATATGGAGAGAGACAGCATGAAGACCCTTAAGGTGTTTGCAGGAAGAGCAGATGGAGGAATCCTGATGCAGTGACAAATACAATCATAGGTACAATCATCTGTTCAACATTTACAACATGTGACACCATAGCATCCAAATTAGAATCAAATGAACTTCACTTACCTATGTTTACTAGCAACCACATCACTGAATATCTTTTTTTTAATGGCAATATTGTTATAACAGAGTTGAAGTGAAGGTGGACAATCTGGGAGAGTCAGTCATGTCCAGTATCTTTTTTTCTTTTTTCTTTCTGTTTTTTTTCTTCTGTTAAAGCAGATTATAGTGGGGGGGACTCAAACCCTCAATTACGAGTTAATTCATCTGGTCAGTTTGAATGGGAAAAGTAAACAGCAAAGACATCTTAATTTGGATATTTGCTCACAAGTTACCTTCAGCATCTGTCATCTCTACTTGATGCTGCCCATTGTGAATGCTCTATGTCATACTATGTTTTATGCAAAATATCTCCCCATATGCAATTTTTACTTGAGATACATGGAAATTCTACTAATTTCAGTTGGAACTGTGCAACTTTTTTTACTCAGCTTTGAAGATCTAACGCATGGGTCCTTGTAACATTATCTTCATGGTTGACAGCCCTTTTCTGCTCTCACCGCCCACTTGCTTCCTTTCAGTCATACAGATCATCAGTCTTCTAGTTTTTGGTGACACGGGTATTGATGACAAATTATTTCTAGTCATCTTAATCTGCACATGTCTTAAAACTTTTTATTTCCTGTAGCATATGCTTCTAGCATTTTTTCTTATCAGACTTAAATGCTTTAAACAGTTTGCTTTACCCACATTTTAGGCTGCCTATAATATATTTCCATGGGAATAACCTTCTCCCATTTTTATGGAATAAGAAGTTTAAGGTAAATATTTTAAAAAAAAAAAAAAAAAACCAACAAAACCTTCAGGGTGAGATCTATTCCACTGTGAAGCGAGCACATGGTAGAGGTAACTTGCCTTCCTCCCTGAGTCACCGTGGAGAGCTACAGAATTGCTAAATATTATTATTATCTTATTATAACCTCTCACTTGAGATTCAAAGGTGAGTAGTTTTGAGGAGACAATGCAGATGTGTTCCTGATTATTGACATTCTCAGTCACAGTGAGGAAGTTCTGCAAATGTCCATACATCCCAGGAGTATGATGCCAAAATGTAATTGCTGCAGGTGTATCAATGGGCTGTGTCTCAGGCCTTTTGGTAAAGTTTATTGTATAAAATCCCTGCTAAAATATTGCTCTCTGGTGCAGGTACTGTCTGTATGATCTGTGTTTGTACAGCTCAGTGGGATCTTGATCTGTGACTCAGTGTCCTGGATACTAGCACACAAAAATAAAACAAAAATACAGAAAAATGTTACTCTCTGGGCAGAAGTTATATCATGTAAAAGATTCAAGACCTAGACCGAATATAGATAAACCAAATGCCAAGAAAACCTAACTTGTCTTTGTGAGGGATGTAATGCTATGAGAACTGATTTGTAGCTAATTTATGAGCACAGATTTCTACCTGTGCACTAAAGGCAGATCATTGCACAGCTGGATTTTAAGACTCTGTAAACAATCACAATGATTACAGGTAAATAGAAAGTAGTTTTAAAATGAGCATACAGTAAAGTAGCATTCTCCAGATGAGCACTCTAGTGGCAAATGGGGTAAATATAAGTGAATAATGTTCTCCTAAGGTGACATGTTAAAACTATTTTGCACATTGATGACCTAGAGAAGAGAACGTGTTAGAAAAGGCTTCTGAGGAGGAGAGGGTGGAGGAAGGAGGCTCTTCAACTGGTCTGCAAGAAGCATCTCTATTTGGAAGGTGCTTGCATATCACGTAAGAGAAACACATGCATACATATATGAAGAATATTTTTAAGAGGTAATTTCTCTGAAACACCTTTTAACTCTGCAGCAATGACTCTCTGGTTACTGATTTTATAGCCTTAAATGATTAAACATGCAAGGTCCATTCAGATCTGTTAAATCACTGTTAACACAACTCAAGTACTAATCTGAAGATGAGAGGATAGTGAGACATTCTAAATGAGATGTCAGCTGGAGACCATAATTGTGAGGATATACACCCAGGGCACCCAACAGAACCCAGACGTACTAGATAATGTGAGATGGGGTTTATGTCCTAACTTACAAAATATCCATTATAACTTTATGATGCAACACATGTGGAATTTTGCATTTGCAAAAGCTATCCTACATGAATTACTCTATCTTCTAACTCCTGAGGAACATGGGTTAGGTACTGAGGGCAGGCATGAATTACTGTAGCAGGGTATTAACAAAGGCTTCTATCCCACGTTGAATTCGGTGTCGATTTGCCACTGTCTTCACTGAAAACTGGAATGAGTCCCCAGATGGGACAGCAAAATATGTTCATGCTCTCTCTTGTCTCTTGGAGAAAAACAAGACAAAGGAGGTGGTTCCAGGACTCCAATATCTCACACAACTCAACTACACTTGATTATTATTTGCTTCTCGCAACCTGAAAAGAAACCTACTACCAGATTTGTCTGTCTCAACTCTGCTGAAGCTGAATACTTTCATACATATGTATGGATAGCTTAAGTTTTTATGAGCATAATTTGGGCTTTTCAAAATAGTGACACAATAACAAAGCAAAATTGAGACATGCATGTAATTTGAATACTGATTTGGTTTTATCTCTTCTGGTGCTGGCACTTTTGATGCCGCTCTTTTCCATTCCATCTTCTTTCTGTTCTTATTTCCCAATGAATGGAATTAGTTGTGAGTGCATTTGCTGCTTCTACCAACCAAATATGAAACCTGAGGAAATATATATCTATGACCTCCCTAAGAGTTTTGGACAGTTACTCATTTGCTGCTAACTCTGTGTTTTCTATCGACTACTTAAAGACACTTTCCTGATCCTCTTCTCAAATAGGAAAATGAGCTCTGTCAGATGGCTATTGCCATGGTTCGTGGCACTTTCAATACCATATGCCTTTATTTTTATTTACAGCATTGCAGCATTTCAAGGAGGTTACTGCAAAGGATGACTGCTGATTATATTTCAGGTCAAACACACCCAGTGAGCTGTTTGCATCTATTTACAGACTCAGTGCTCCCCTGCTATGAGGGGAAGCCACACAACCAGCTATCCTGTGGGTCACAAGTCAGGTTCATGTCTGCCTCTGCTGCTCAATCATCTTGCAAGTTTTGAGTTGTTAAAGGCTGTGGTAGAGAATAAGGTATAATGAAGCTCTGCTGTGTCTCCTCACTCTTTTTTGAGATTTATGAGTAACAGGCAAGACCCCAGACCTGTCACACCACCTCTACAACAGTAGAGACACCCCTCACATGCAGCAGCAGGCAGATCTGAACAGCTTAGCATTGTGGAGAATCTGGTACTAAAAATTATCCATAGAATGTATCAATTTAATAATTTCAAAGAGAAAACTAAAAAATACTCAGGGACAATCTATGAACAGAAAAGGGAGCTTAGATTCACCTAATCATTTATTTTCAGAGTGAATAATTCCAGTACACATGTAGAAGTGCTGGATTCTGTGTATCAGCTTCCTCTGGTAAGTGAAAATACCTCAAAAACTTTGCATTTTCTAAGGTATCCTTTCAGTTGTTACCACAGCAGAATGTGGTAACACATCTGTGGTTCCCTAACACCAGCCAGTACCTGATGTTAGAGAGGAAGCCGCAAGAAGAATCTTGTAACCTATTTATTCTGTCACTATCTCATATGAAGCTAAAATGGGAATAAAGGTTTTTCCATAACTGTATTCCCAGCCTGGCAGATATTTTCACCTGTTTTAACTTCCATAATGTGAGGTTTGCTCACTTCTTATATAGACCAAGTGCAAGAATACAAGTGTGTATTGTTTACTGGTCACCACCATATCTGAAGAATTATTATGCCATGGCCAGGCAGAGTTAAAATTATATATAAATGTAAAAGAACACCAGACTTTTTTGAAAGCTGTTGAACACTTGGGTTCAGCTTGTGGCAAAGAGTTACATTCGGCACTAGCACTGAGTTTAACTTTGGATAAAATTTTCCAAATGTACATGAAAGTAGGCTGAAGTACATTCAAATGTAATTGAAAGCTGAGCATTTTAATACTTAAAGTAGGTAACAAAAGAAGCATATGAGACTTCATAAACAGATTTTAAAACAAATTTAATCATAGACTTTTTCAACTACCATATCACTGTCAGAGCATATATATGTTAAAAGACCTATAAATATATTTTAAAACAATCTATTTTCCTTTCACTTAGCTGCCAAGATCTCCATTAGGAGGTTTGTGTTTCCTTCCAACATTAAAGAATATCTCTAACATCTGTAGCAATGAATGGTGAAGAGTGTCAGTTCTGCTGCTGAAACAAGCAATGCCACCATTTGAAGGAGGAAAAATGTGGAATAATGAATATGCCTTTGGAGAGCAGCCTGTTGTGTAACAGAAGATGTGCAAAGCCTCTTGCTAGGTTTGATCTTCTGAGTTTATTGTATACACCTATAAGGAGGGCAGTTAATTATGCAGAACTCGGTTAATGGGAAAAGTATTGCCCAGAGATGCTGAACCCAAATATCTAATGCCACAGAGCATAGTGCAAGGACTTTGTTTCATGCTTCCTTCCTTCCAGGTATCAGGAAGGACAGAAAAGTATCACATTAAAACATGAACCAATCTCATCTGGAGCAGACAGGACTTGAAAACTTATTTGTTTTGTTTTGTTGTTTGTTTTTTTTTTTTCCATGAAGTTTCCCAGGATGAAGAGAGGAATGCTGCATTGGCTGGGGATGCAGGAGGTTCATGGTTGCTTTTCTGACCCCCTGGGCTTCATTTCCCTATCAGTAAAGGAAAGCAATGGCATCTTATGATGTTTTAATAACCATCAATGAACAGGTAGGTATACTAATGACTGCTAAATACTCAGTTATTATAGTAAAAGGGAGGTATGTACAACCATCATGGGGTAATAAAAATGTCTGCAGGAGGTTTACTGGAACTACAGTACTGTTTACTGGAACTACAGAGTGCTGCAAACCCTGCTATAATAGAATGGGCAATATTTTATCTTTGCAAGCATTTATTCTTTTTAAATCTCCATGTGTAATCTATAACCCAGAAATGTAATAGGATCCACAGAACCTTCAAGGCTGAAAGTATGTACAAACATTTTCAAGCAAAGCACTCTCACTCATTTCAAGAACAAAATGCAAACAATCCACACTCAGTGTTTTAAAGTGTGTAAATGATGTCTAATGCTCAGAGATGTGGCTGATTAAACACTCTGCCTAAAACTGTAGAAATTTTTTAGTGTGAAGGTTTTCACAAATTCCCGAAAATTCTGTGGAAAATTTCCTGCAATTATGCATTGAAATGTATCTTATTTAATCTTTATAAGGTTGTCCTGCCACTTCTGCAGGTAAAAATGAGCACAGACTTTAGTGACATTCAATCTTGAAAACAACAAAAAGAATAAACCCATTTTTTTACAGTTAAAAAAAAAAAAAAAAGCCTTGGGTGCATGTTAATCACAGAACTATATTAGTTCTAGCTATATTTCTAAATTATTTTGACTGATGTGAATTTATTATCTTTATACCCTACAGATGCATATATACAGTAAGTATGCAATTTATAAAGACATAGAGGTATTCAAGGACCATATTTGGAGATTTTAAGTTTTTTTAAAGCCTGATTCTTAATACCTGTGTCAAAGACAAGAATTTGAAAGCCACAGTGTTTAAAAAGAAAGATAATGAACTGCTTGCTACCCAACCTTAACCACAATGGAAGGGGGGAAAAAACAGTGTTAATCTTGCTACTCAAGCATTAATCAATTTTATATTTTGCTTAGCTTTTCCTTTTTCAGCATGTATATAATTTTATGTGTAAGATATGCATGATTTTACACTTATTATATGTATAGATGCTCATCCCAAATGGCTAATTCATCCTTAATTCTTTTTGGTTAAAGTTACACACTTAATGTTATTTTAACATAGGGCTTTTTTGTAATGTAATGATATTTAATTTGCATTAGCACAAGTGACATACAATAGATCATGCTATTATCATGATTGATATCAGATGAACTGGCATAAATTCAACGTTATAAATTGAGCCTATAAATGAAACTATTATTTTACAGGAATTACTGTAGTAGAAAGGCTAAGGACCCTCAAGTCAACCTTAGTCAAACCCACTCTTTAGAGTTTTATATTTTATGCCTGCAATAAATGCTTTTGTGAAAGCTCATAACCTGAAAAAAAAAAAAAAAAAAAAAGTCATTGGAAGTCTATTAATTATAATAATACTATCCAAAAAGCTGTGAGGGCTTATTTTTGTGACATCACTCTTTGATTTCTTACTGCCTTAAATTATCCCTTTGTTGGCTGGGTGAGGGTAACAGTCATACTTTTGTCATTAAATATAAGGAGTTTTAAAGACTGATCCACCCTAGCTCTAATTGATATTGCTTTCATTTGGCAGATAGTGACCTGATTTATAATTTAAATATGCATCATTATGTGCACCTCTTCTGTATAATGAAAAAGCGAAGTTACTCTCATCTTTTCCCGCAATGTTAACATCAAGGAAAAGTATCTTTCTTTTTTCCCTTTTATACTCAGAGCCTAATTGAAAACTGTTCATTGAATTTCAACATGATAGAAAAGTCTTTTTATCTCTCAATTTGTCCATTAGCTATTATAATTGAAGTATCTGCTACACAGCTGAATTGATATTGTTCTTGTTTAAATTCTGGATTTCTCTAAATCTTCTGTGAGGCATCAACTAAAAAAATATGGGTTAGGAGACATTAGCTAACAATATTGCCTAAATGGGACATTAGACTAGCACTCCACATGTGTAAAGCTACAGAAAGTAGGAAGTCATCTAATTTTACTGGAGAACGTGTTGCATAATAATCTTAACAGCATGACCATAAGGTTTGCTAATTGCCACATCTGTTTAACAGCTGTCAGATGTTTGCCATATGCTGCCATCAATATTACAACGGAGTACATTACCGGGAGTTTTATTGTGTTCGACTGTTATTTATTTGCCACAGACGTTACTACAGCCAGTGACGTCTATTTATGTTAGATCACTAATTATATTTTAAAAGCTGCATGCAAAATCCAGGTTTTTCAGCTTCCTTAGACCCCACTTTTGATGATGTAACTAAGAAATGTTTTCCCTTCAGATCTCTGAACTGATTCAGAAATGTCTATCTCTTCTTATTGTAAATAATTCTTACACGAAATAATTTATTTATGTTGGTTTTGAAGGATGTTTCCAAATCCAAATTATGTTTTAATGGTGGTGTTTGTAAGAACTCAAACTTCTTTTTCAAAGAACCCACTTCATCCCATGATTTTTCACCAGGACACAGGTCAAGGATAGAAGATTATTCAGTTTTGCAGCTCAGAAGGCTGGATACCCCAGTTCTAGTCCCAAACCTGCCACTGACTCACTGCGACCTTGATTCACTGCATGACCTTAATTCTGATTTGCTGATCTGGAAGCTAAATACCTGCTGTACAGCTGTAACAGCAGAACTCATTCATTAAATGTCTGCAAAAAGTAGGAAGCAATACAGCACTATTACCATTACAGGCTAGAAATAGGGCTGATCTTTGCTTTTTTTTAAACATTCTTCCAGGGATTTTTAAAAATACTTCTTTCAACTGGTCTGTGCATTACTTTTTCGTTAACTGTAGCTACTACAGCAATGAAATAGGAAGCAGAGATTGACAAACTGCAGACTAGGCAAAATATGCATGATGTGATTTAATATGAGTTGATAGGTGTCACTGATCTCTATTATAAATAGACTGTGTGAATTCCATATGATGTATTATTTATCTATTGTAGCTGCCTTTTTGTTTCATTAATAAACCTGAAAAATCAGACGTATACATTTCCAGTGATGAGTTTTTGGCAATACAAGACATTGTGGCATTTGTCTGCAATTGCTCAATTATTTTGATGATTTTCTTCTTCTTTCTGTATAAATTATTAATGCTTGAAATGTTTGTTCAAGATTCTTCTGATTTTAGCTCATTTGTCCAGCTGAATTCTTTTTTAGTCCTCTCTCATTAGAGAAGATTATTGCAGTGTAAGGACTTCCACTTTGACCTGAATTCTAGCTCCTTTGAGACATTGCACTGGAGTACACAACACACTTCCTCAGACTTAGGTTTGTGTTTGACTGGGGTCTGAGAACTCTCACAAATCTCACATTAACAATGTGTTTTCGGTTTAAATCTATCTCAAAGCAGAAACTCTTATGCTGTTTTTCTACCCACAGTTAAAAATGTTTCCCTGGCATTTCTGTACTTGAGAAAGTTAAGAAAATACATTGCTGTTTATTTAAATAGGAAAGGGCTTGAATTTTTCAAATTTCTGAAAAGAACGGTAAGCAGCAGCTAGTGCCTTCCATTTACTCCAAAAAAAAATCCCTTGGAAGTCATTAAAGGGTAAAGATTTTAAAACGGAAGGCAAAGGTGGGGGTTGTTCCAGGAGCCACACTGTCAAGCCTTGGAGTCCTCTGACATAGGTGAGGATGATGGGGGGGGTCACTGGAGGAGGGCAGTGGGGCTGCAAGGTCAAACAACACGTGCCTGGAGAAGTAGGTGCTCAACTCTCATGAGAAATCAAACTGCCCTGCAAGAACGTCTCCATCAGTAATCTAAAATTTGTCTGCCTTCTGCATTTGATCTCCTTATTTTCTTCTTATATGCTTTTTTAATGCTGTTTGTAGCCATTTCAATTATGTGATTTCCTTATCTGTATACCATTGAGAATACTGTACAAGACTTTATAAACAGCTACTAAGTTTATCTGTCTGTCATTTGGTTTTCATTATGCGAGATAACAATCTTTCTCATATCTTATAAGAAGATATAATGTGATTGTTTCTAAATGGGAAGGGGAAAAAAAGTCAAGTCTGCGTTATCCTTAGCCTTGCAGTATTTGTGTCAGCACAATCTCCAACAGTTTTCCTTGCTGTGGCCCAGGAAGAATTATCTCTAGTTTTTTTGTGTTTGCCACTATCTCCTCTTTTTCTCCATTTTAGACACAGTGAGTTTCTTATCTGGAGTGTGCTTATGTGGCCACAGATTTGCCTATATTGAGTCTGATCATTCCTAACTGTTTTGTGGGGCTCATGCTCTGAAGGGAAGGATGAGAGGCAATTGTCAACAGTTCGCTGTATTAAATATGGATAGATATTATTCATGTAATTTGACAGTTCTTGACTTTCAGCTGTATAATGACAGTGAAACGGTAGGAATTTCAGCAGCTGAACTTCTGTCTTACTTCAAGATAAGCTTATCAACTGTAGCCTGAATCCATTCAACTCATAAGCAGATCAAAACTCATGTCATGCTGAACTGCTGTGCTGATTCCTGCTTCCTACTATTCCATTACATGTCCATATGGTCTTAGTTGTTTGCCATCTTACAGTTATTTTGCAAGGTTTTTAGGAGACAGACTGTCTCTTGTATTTGTTCAGCACCTTGTACAGTGAAGCCATGGGTCCTGCCTGATGCCACCAAATGCTCATGTAACATAAATAACATGTAATGAAATGATAATAGGTGATGGTCAGCCCTTGCAATTTTTTCTCTCTTCATCAGTTATGCACTTGATCTGTGAAGAGTAGCTGCTTTGCTTGTCTTCCCATTTAACATGAAAAAAGGCCCTGATGATTCTCTTGTGCTGTTTACCCCAGCACAAGAATTCAGAGGAATCATGTATATCATTGGGGTGCTCCCACCATGCAGCATGGTGTGTGGCAGCTGCAGACTAAACAATGTCTTTAGGTTAAGGATTGATCAAGTGTCTGTAGAATTTCCATGCTCCCTTACGTGCCTTCTGGATTACAGCACTGTTTCCAAACTGGTGGGATATGGGGGAGTGAGGCAGGGGGAGAACAGTGAATTTGGAAAACTTTTGGCAGTTCAGTGTTCAATTTTTGAAAAAGAAGGCTAATGTGAAACCTCTCTTTATGCATCTTACTCATTTTATTCTCTGCATTTCACTGGGTTTTTATCTTATGGGAGCTATAAAACCTTGTAAAGGTAATTTTATGTTTCTGCTTGTACATCAAGGAGCATAAAAACATATTAAAATGTACAAATGTTGCTGCTGGCTGCAGCCACAGGCTGGTGCCCTATCTTCAGCTGGACCTTGTCCACTCACTTTTGTCTCCAGTATCCTACCTCTAGCTACAAGTATGGGACACTAAAGAAAGTAAATTTCTACATACTTACCCAGAATATTTTCAAAGAATTTCTGTTTATTAAATTATTTTAAAGATGTTTTTCTTCTCTGAATTTGGTCACTTTTTGAGTACACTTGTAAGCAGCAGTAAACAAAAAATACCAGAATAATGGAAGATACAGAAGTTTTGCAATTTCTTAAAAGGAGAAAAGCCTTTGCTTATTTGACTTTTCACTATAACATGTCAGTAGAAATATGACTTCAGGTTTCAGTATTAAATGCATGCCTCAGTGGCTCAGTTTATGCATTCATAATTATATTTACAATTAGAAATAATGTAATCAGGAATATAATTTTTTTTAGTGGCTGAGCGCAGCGCACAAAATGAGTTGGCGAGAAAATGCAGTTTTAAGCCATGCTTTCTTCTCCACAATGTAGGATCATTTAAGTTTCATCTCTGACATACATTAGGAAATTACAGGCTAATGAAGTCCACATGGGACAATATTACAGCTAAAGATTGCACTGGCTAGTACAAGATTTCCAGTTTGCACCAAATGCTGCAGACACGGTAACAGGACAAAAAATAACTGCGGTGACTCCGCACAGTTACAATGTGCAATGGCTTCCTGTAAATATTTTTATTCCTTTCTGAGAGAAAACTGAAGCTTTAAATGGAAAAGAGGATATGGGGAGAGGGCACACAGCATCGTGTAATTGAGGATTCACGTGCCCTGCCAGGCAGGGTTAATGGGCATTGCCCTGCAGTAAACCGGCTCCTGTGAATCCTTGAAATGTCAAAGCGGTACAAAACAAGACTGTGAACCGGGTCCTTCTGGTGTTAAATGGAGGCTGCAGGGCAGCTCTGAACCCAAATGCATAATTTGTAGACACAGGATGTCATTTAGGATTGCTTACCTCTCATTAAAACTGATCAGAGTGGCTTTTTGTGAAAAATTTATTTTTAATTGGAAAAGTTAAATCTGTAAACCTGTTTTACTATTTCCCTTGAAAGCTGGAAACATTTTACTAGGAACTGATAGAGAATGCCCTTATTTGCTGATAGTTTCAAAAACACCAAATTACCTTTTCCTTCAGTCTCTGGTCAAAATTAGCAATGAAAAGTATTTGTTTACATACTTTGCAGAGTCATTTTTGTTAGAAAAGTAATTTTCCATTTAAAAAAAAAAAAAAAAAAAGGATGTTTTCACTTGCCAGATTGAGAAGCACATTGTTGCTGGGATGCAAACAGGAGGGCAGGCTCTAAGAGTGGCTTCCACACTTCTCATGATACTTTTCAACAGGACTGTCACTAGCAGCACAAGGTGCAGCAATGTCAGTTTTAATTAAAACCTTTCATTTTACCTACTGCACAGAACAGCTGCAGCATAAACTGAGAAGCAAAGGCACCACAACATGTACAAGTTCAGGTTTTGTTGAACATAACCAGGAGACATTGATAATGTGAACCCCACACAAAGCTGGTTCATCCCATCAATTTTAGAAAATGTTGATCACTTCTCCCCGAAGTGTTCCACACAAAGATTGTGCTGATTTTCAGAGAATATCACCTAGAAAATACTGCAGTTTGGTTTTCTTTTTCCTCAAAAAGTAAAAAGCTAACCAATTATTTTATGCTTAGATGTATCTGTGTGGCTTATGAATCACAGCTAGATACCATTAAATAAAAGTTGCTGAGTCTAATTCATTAACAATTAGAAATTTAAGCTTGCTCCCTAGGTTTTCTGAAGAAAACAGTACTTTTTATAGGGTGGATAGTAGCTGCTTATTGTTACTAACCACAGTCACACTCTGAGGATGTTTAAGATGAAAGGGCTTTAGATGACAAATAGTTGTAGATAGCAAGTTTTTCTGTAATTTTGGTGTGACTAAAAGATTGGCAACACAAATTCTTAACCTCCCTAAGTAGATGGTTAACTCCCCTTCAGCCCCAGACTGCCCTATCTGCTGCTTCTTATCCCCACCTGATGATCTCCTCTGCTGCTCTGACCCAGCTGCCACCGCTCTTTTGGGATGGTCAACCTTTATTTTGCAGTGGTAGGTGTAGTTCTCCAGCTCTCTCAGCAGTAAAGTGGAAATAATGACTTGGTGTAAAAGTCAAGGCTGGGCAGAGAGGCCAATGCAAGTATGTCAGCTTCATGCTGACCCATCACACAGGACAGATCTTGTCTGGAATCGAATGCCTGTTTGAGTGTGTAGAGAAGGAGCTGGTGGAGAAAGTGGGATCTTGAAGGAGACAAGTTATCTACTTCCTTAGCAATTAAGATGGGGCTGGAAGTGTGCACTACACACCCAGGGTGGACCCTAACCTCCTTGAGGACCTATTATTAAGTAATTACTACAGGATATCATGAGCTGATGTGTCTGACAGTCCTTCTCTTAGAAATCTGAGTGTGAGTGGAAAGCCACCACAGAGCAGCCAGCTTGGCATCTCTGCAGGCTCCAAGCTTCCCAGCAGAGCTGGCTGGGTGTTTGCCAACCCCTTGCTCCCAAAATCAACCAAAGTTGTTTCACACAAATGCATGAACTGAGCATTTACAAGGACTGCTCTGTTGCACAGTGGTGGAGGTGGAAATGCCCTGTGTGGGAAGCAGTGACAAGGACCCGAAAATGGCGACATCTTCTCTGGGCAGCTGGGTCTGAAGAGAGACATTTCCCTCCAGCCTCACTCCCACTGAGCCCTTTGCCTCAGTTTCCCCTTACATGCAAAATGCAGTAGTCATCTCCAAGAAGAGGAAGATTTTTAATTAGATAATTATAATCAAGTGATTTGAAATTTTAAAACTGCTAAGTCTGATGTGCAATGTGGTTTTATTTCTTTGCTTGGTTTTCTTTTTTTTTTTTCCTTTCAGATATTTTATTTTCTTTGTACCCTTGCAAGATGTGCATCTCATTTTCATAAGAACCCAGAGAACAGTAACTATAGCACCTGAAGTTACCTTGATATCATAAGACACAGGTAGGAACTAGTCAAGAGAGAAAAAGGACCTTTGGAATTTAAACTTGTTAGGTGTTCTGCTTAATATAGCTGAGCAAGAATTTATGCTGGCATTGAAGTTTTCAGAGCTAGGCTATGCTATTTAAAATGGAATTTCACACTAATGAGCCTAAAAGAAAATAATGTGTGGAAGGAGTGTGTCAAAGTATACTCGATTGTACCAACCGTTCGGGATAAACAGAAAGAAATGGGAAATGCAACCGAACAGCTCCCTCTCCCGGGCACCAACACCCCTGCAAAGCGCTCTTTCAAAATCGCGGACTCTGCAGCAAGTGGTGAGAGCTATGTTGGTCCTAAAGGACAAAGGGGGAGAAGGTAAGATGCTGTAGATAATGTTTCACGTTGCTTTTGCCAAGAAAAACATGAGGTCTTACTCTGCTGCTTTTTTTTCTATATGTTTTATAATAAGTCACGAAAAATTAAGTGAAACAAAGAGTCAATGTGATTGAAAGAGAGGTCCTAGTTATGGAAGGTTCATTTTAATCAGTTTTATCATTATTGTAAGACCTTTCAAGTAGATCACTCAACAGCTCTGGGTTAATTTTTTTTTTATCCAGTATATACTTAATTTTTGTCTATTTCCAAGCTTACTATAAATATTTTTTTCCCCACTATATATGTTTAGAAAATAGTTTGTGGGGATACATTTTATTCCATATTTCTTTAAGAGCAAATATATATATTTTGTATTTCATATACTGCCTTCTTCAGGAAGATGCTCTTATGTTTCTGATTCTTGACTGAATAAATTTAATTCTTAAGTTCACGTTTCCAATGCAAATTTAAAATTTGCTTTCCATGAATATTCTGCCACACTCTGAAACTCATGAAGCCTGATAATAGATGAATGACTTTGTTACAGGATTCCTGGAAAGCAAACACATATGACCATGGGGAATATTACCATGATAAAGATTTAATTGTAAAATGAAAATGAGTACCAGTGGAAGCTCAGATACTGTTTCCCTGGCTGTAATTTTTGCATGCAGATGTTATTCTAAAGAAACTTTAGTTGTTACCCCCTCATGTTTGTTACCCTTTTCATGATCTTTTTGGTGCCTGAAAAAATAAGGTACCAACACCCTGTGATGAATAAAAAGCAAAAGCCTTTTTTTCAGAATTATTTTTTTTGTTTTTTAAATTTAGTTGTTCAGTGTGACAGAGAGGTCAAGAGCAGTAGCTTTAAGTTGTGGTTTAAAAAAAAAAAAAAAAAAAAAAAAAAAAGCCCACACCTTTCATTCTCCAAATCTGTGTCGTGGCCAAATTAATGAAAATTTGCACACAAATAAAATGTTTCCTATACTTTGCTTATTCTAAAAATAACAAACATCGTCTACAACAGCATAAAAAGAAATTCAACTCTTGCTCACTTGAATAATCCCACTGAACTGAATAGATCTTTGCTTGTTAAAAAAACCTGCAGTCATCAGGAGCTGTAGCCCCAAAGCCCAGGTGTTTAGTAACTGATGTATAATTTCACAGTACAAAAGGGATTTTCTTTTTATCTATCATCACCTAATCTATCTGAAGAAATATTTTAATTTAAAAATTGGAGAGGTTTGATCTCTAATAGCCAAGATATAAGCAGAAGTCCTTCTTGCAGTCATCTGACAGTAAAACATTCGTCTTTTACAGAGCTTTGCAGAAACTATGGCTCTGTGAAGAGGAAACCCAATGAAGGTTGCTTTGTGGCAAATTGATAGGCACTGCTTGTACTGAAATTCTGCAGTCTTCTCTATATGCACAGACTTTGTGAAAGATGGTAAGATTTATAGAGAAAAACTGAAGGAAGAAGATTATTTTTGGTAAGCTTTGGAGTGTATGAATTAATAAATTCTGGTTGTCCTGGCTCTTAGGAATTCCATTCTGTCTAAATTTCAGTTTTGTTTTCTACTTTCCCTCCCCGGTAGAGTTGAACCTGGGAATAGCATCACTCAATGGCTCGTTAGTTTGATAAAGTGGCATAAGCGACTATAGCTACAATGGGTACTTCTAGCTCAGAAGCATTTATAGCTCTCAGGGGAATTCTGAAAAACACCAGAAAGTCTTTAGGTACTGAATCACAGGCAAGTATTTTGAATCTTTAATTTTTTTTTATATATTCTCTTCTATGAGAATGTCAGAACTAAAATATGGAATATGCTTTTCCCACTTGGTTTCTATTACTTGTAAAGCATTCAAAAGCTTCTAGAATAAAATTACCTCTATGCCCTGCTAGGGAGCAGACAAAACTCCACTGAGTATCAAGGGAGTCCCTCTGCTGGTGTTGCTTTCCATTTTTAACCCAAATATAATAATAAAAATGACTAAATATTAGACTGGAGCTGTACAATCTTAGATCCAGCATTTATTTGTTATCATGTTTATCCCAGTGGAGTTTTAATGTACTTTTATATTTATAAAAAATGTGCTGAAATATATTCCACAAATTAACTGGTTTATTTTCAGCTGTGACATATTCATCATCATAATAATGTAAGTTGGTTTTAGAAGTTTCTTCAGATGATGGCAGCCAATTTGCATTTACAAAAAAAAAAAAAAAAAAAAAAAAGAAGAAAAAATTGTATGGCAGAGAAAGGGTTCGCAAAGATAACAGAATAAAAAGCAACAAAAAGATTTCAAAAGTTTTACAAAATCCAACAATTTCAGGATAGTTTAGGGATACTCCAATTCTGCAAAATCCTGAAGTCTGCATAACTCTCAGGAAAAAAAAAAGGCATGTTTTCTTAAGGATAATCAGAGCCTGATACCAGAACAGCAAACTGAACTCAATCCTGAAACAATATAGCTAAACTTTTCTAATCATAGCTGTGTCTTTCCCATTGTGTGACAGACTTTGAACCATGGTAGCATAGTTAACCCCATAAAATCCTGAAAATTTCCCCTGCATGGATCTAGGTCTGCTTTCTGTCAACGAATAATTAGACATCCCAACATAAAAATACATTTGTACTTTGTTACAGTATTCATTTGAGGTTTAATCACAGTTGTCAACGTGCTATTTTGGTGAATAATATGTTCATATTGAGTTATTTTACAGTTCATACAGCAGTACAAAATACCTTAAGGTACTAACTGACTATTTAGACTTTATTTATTGTAGAGGAAAGCAATGACATTGAAAATATTGTATAAATAGCAAATACGTTAAACCACAAAATCCCTATCTTGCGTTATGAATCAAAGTGACATTATTTTAAAACATTTGAAAAACATCATCATAATTATATGTTATCAACACAGAGACGGATTACCTATTATTTTAACATAATTAATTTGAGCTCAGTGCATTTATGTTGCTGTGTATGTCATTATCCATCAATATAATTATGAAATGCTAAAAATTAGCTTTTGAATTTCCAAGTTATTTTAATTGGCTGGGTTTTTTCTCTAAATCCACCGTTCATTTGTCTTCATCTTCAATATCTGTAATTTTTAATTATAATTTACATTTCTTTTCTGTCTGTCCCCTAGGCCACATTCCAATCTCACTGTGATGTTTTCAGACCAGGGCCTTCAAGAGAGATAAGCTTTCCCTCTTCAGTGACCTCTCGCTTATAACCAAGTTTATATACTCTCCTTGCAATACTGCTGGGGATTTTTTCTGGTCTTACTGATGTCCTTTTTTTTTTCTTCTTTTTTTCTTTTTTTTTTTTTTTTTTTGTCTTTTTAAAGCCTGTCCTACTCATCCAGTGTGAAAGGCAAACAAAACAATAAATGGTATAACATTTAAAAGGGCTTTCTCTATGTCAGGGTTTGTTCTCCTGTCTAGCTCAGCTGATGACTCTCTTCCCAGTACTTCAATAGCTTTGGCTGGCTTTTTTCTCCCTGCTTGCAAGGTAGAGTACATTGCCCCCGTGTGATCTTGGATGACAGGGTGGTGGATGGAGGCTCTGTGTGAAGGTAAAAGTCCAAACATTTCTTGTCCTACATAAATGTCTGCCTCCAGGAAAGCACTGAGGCCACAGCTGTCCAGTGCAGTGCCCGGGAACACCTGTCTCTGAGCTCTGATGAGGCCTCACTTTTTTATGCCTCTGATTTATTTTTTTTTTCCTCTCTCTCTCATGATTGACATTTGTCTTTTCTGGGCCTTGTTTGCTTGCGCTGCACTTGTAGGGAGCCTGAAGCACTGCAGTATTTTCATTTCAGTCAGGTTAAGGGTGAGGAAGATTACACATGCATACTGATTTATGCCTTAAAGGCTGGAAATAGTGTCAAGTGTGATCTCAGCAGAGCTCTGTTCAATGACTCAAGTGCTCAGTACGGTGCTGTACTCTCAGACATCAATCCTCATCTACTAAAATGAAAACTCTCTGTCCAGAACATCGTTCAATAAAATCTTGATCTGTAAGTGTTATTAGTTATTAATAAGATAATAATGGTGTTTTCAGTGTTCACGCCAAAGCCAGAATCAAACCTTTATCAGGCTAAGTACTGTGGAAACACAGGGCAGTGAGCAGTGCCAGCCTCAAAGAGCCTTCACTCTGAATGTGCACTCAATAATGGGCTTCTCTGTGAGCCACCTTACGCACATACTCGTGTGCTTTTGAGAACATTTCTCCATGAACTCTTAGGCACAGAGGCAATATAACTGTAACTTCAATGTTTTTAAAGACAGATCCTTACATTATAATATTTGGAAGTGCTGTATGTCAGGAGTTCTTGTAAAGAGGAATGGATATGAAGGTGGCTGTTACCCTAAAGATGTGAGCTATTTGAAAATATATCAACCTCTGCATTAGGTTGAAGCCACTGTTCATTGATTTATTTTTTTTTCCTTTTTTGAGCTCTATATGTAAATCTAAAGCAAAACAAAACCCGGAGAGTGACCGATTTGACAGTTACTCCCTTAAGCTATAAAAGGCCAAGGACTGTAACTGCAGGCAGCTGCAATGCAGGCTACTGGCTCTTGAGCAGTTCCCCATCTCTCTCTGGTTTTAACTATACTTAGCTGTCTGGACCTGAAAAACTTTTCCCAGAAAAAAAAAAAAATCAAGATTCCTATGTCCCTATGAAAAGTATTAATTTTGCCCCACCTCTTCTTCCCCTAATGAAAAAAAGCCTGAAGATTCCCAGATGAGCTGTGTTTGCAGCATGCTGGGAAATACCAGATATGGGAAAAACAACGTCTGAGCCGTCCAAGACTGAGCACTTCCCTTCCAACTGCCCCCAGCCCTTGCCAGCACAGGGAGCTAAGCAGTTTGGTTTGCTACTGACCAAGCTCTTTTTTCAACACAGATGGAAGGAATGATGGAAGGGGTGCAGGGAATTCCTCTTTCAGATGCCAGTTGCAGCAGTGCAGTGCAGTTAGCTCTGAACATTTCTCGTTAATAGTGTCCAACAGAATAATATAGCAAATGTCTCTATAAGAGCAGGTAACCCACCAGACACTAAGCCATTCACATCTGCCTCAGTAGTGAAACCTCAGACCATCCCCATATCAACTAAATATTGTTACCCTGACACCTGCTCTGAAGGAGGAAGCACATCAGCAAGTACAGCTCTTTCCTTGGGTATTTGTTCTGGCAGTCAAAGGGGGTACACAGCCTGCTGAACTGTCACTACAGGTCCTTGGATAAGTGAAAATTCACCTCTAACAAAACACAATGACTCTAATCAAGTCAAGCAAGCTTGCATTCTAATGAAAAGCATTCAACTGAGGAGGAAATAGATTAAAAATACGTTTTTAAAAATAAGGTGTTCAAAGTACACCTGTGACTGCAACTCTAACTGGTGGATAGAGAGACAAGCAGACACTGTCAGCTTTGGAAATGTGTCATGGTGTTCTGCAAAATAACAGCAAAATGAGTTAAAAAGTCATCTTTCACTTCTACAGCTCTATCTATACTGTAGAAAAACAGATTTGAGTTGATTACTCTTACTCTAAGAATTAATTTATTTTGGATATAGTCCCAAAACAGTCTCTTCAGCACTAACTGTATTCTTATTTCTATGCTATGCTTTATAGGTACTGGCTGGGTATCCATGCTAACAGAAAACCATTTCTATTTCCAGAATCAATGTACATTGCTTAATTTTTATTACTTGGGAGAGAGTGGATTCTGAATAAATTTTGAAACTCCTAGTAATGTTCCACATTCAATATGCATTGTGTGGAGGTTATTTGGTTTCCTTCTTCATTACTATTTTAAAGCATTAATCACATTTTAAATATAAATTAGATTAAAACATACTTGAGGTCTTGAAGTGAGATAAATTTGATCCTTGAAACCAGCAATGTGATGTGCTATTGAACACAGCAGGTTTCAGGGGACAGAACTATTATCACCTTTTGTGTCTTAAATTGGCCCCCTAACAATCCCATGTCTGTGCTATATTGTTTTGGCAAAATGGGTCAACGGAAATGTTGAGCAGACACCATTTTCCCAGGAAAATAAAACTTCCAAGTGTAATATGACCTGGCATCTGAAATTCTGGGTGTGTTTAGCGTGTACTCAAACTATTCTGCATTTACTAATGAATGCTCAGTTACATCTACACAGCTAAAAAGCCATTCAGCAACAAAATAAAATTAACAAGGGGAAAGCAAAATTGTTTTCTCACTCACGTTCATCACATTATATAATCTTCAGTTACTCCTGTTAGTCCATTTTCCTCCCTCTGCAGCCGCTTTACCACTCTATCAGCAGGTAGGTGCTCTCCTCCCCACTGCCTTGCCCACCCCAGAGCACAGAAGAAATGTCAGTGCCTAATGCAAGTCTGAAGGTAGCAGGAGCCTGAATTGGACACAGAGCACACAGAGGGAATGTCTTTGTCAGAGACTTCAACTGCCAAACACTGAGTCTTTACTGATGACATGCAAATGGAGAGTTTTGTGTTTTACAGCTTGGTGAAATTCAAGTAGCAAAAGGTGCCTACCCAAAGTAAAGGTCACCCAACTCCAAACTTCCATTTTCCACTCTGTGTACATGTAATGCTGTGAGTCTTTCCTGAATAGCTGCATTTTTAATATAGGGCAAAGCAACGTAACTTTCAGGCTGCTGGCACTCCCGGAATGGCTGAGCCAGCTTCTTGCTGCGACACATTAAATGCACTTGACACAAAACACTTTGATCCCTCCTAAAAAGGGGTGTCGTTTTACAGGAAAGTTACAGAGAGAACCCCAAGTCTGAGGACCGCTGTCTTTTCCGTAACGCACACCAAAGGCGACATCCAGAAACCCAGGCAAACAAGAGGGGCCTGCCAGTAAACTTCAGGGGGTATCAGATTTTTTGGCACTATAAATGAAATGATGCTTCAACATATGGACTGGCCATGACTGAAGGAAAGGTTGAGACTTTGTGTAAATCAAATAGGCTGCAAGATGAGAAGGCTTGACAGGGTAGATTGCTAAAAAGAGCTGGAATATCACGAGTGCTTTCCTGGTCATTATGGCCATGCAACCATGTTTAGTTCCCCACCCTTATTAGCATTGTGTTTGCAGTCAACGTGATTTCACATGAAGACCAGTAGAGTGACTTCAAAGGCCAGGCATAAGGTTACTTCTCACTGCTTCTGCCACCCCAAGATTTAATCCGCAGGTCAGCCCTAACTCGCCGCCCAACTCCCTAAGCCCTTCTGGGCAAATTACAGCTCTAATTTGAGCTGAAGGCCTCCGTGGGGAGCCGGGCTGCGGCACGTGCAGGGCCGAGCCCGCCCAGGGCGGCCTCGCGGGGCCGGGCAGCGCGGCAGAGGAGGCGCTCGCGCACAGGGCAGTTGGCCGCAGGGCTTAGGGAATGGCGGGGGGCGCTTCGTCAGCAGCGTCCCCGAGCGGCGCCCGCCCGCGAGGCCGCTGCGGCCGATGCTCAAGCAAGGCGGTCGGCGAGAGCTCTGAGCCCGGCCGGAGGTAAAGGCGGCCGCTGCCTTGCCGCCGCCACTGAGCATGCTCGGCTCCTCCACATCCGCCCCCAGTCGGCGGGCCGAGAGGCGCGGGGGGCGAGCTTCCCCGCCGGTAATAAGCCCCGTGCAGGTGGCGGAGGCGACGTGCGGACTGTGCAGCCGCCATGAATCCCGGCGGCGGCGGCGGCGGCAGCGGCGGAGGGGCGGCGCCGGCCTTCCCTGGCCCAGTCCAGTGTAAGTGCCGCTGCGCGCCAGCGGGGTATGCGCGCTCCGGGGCCCATGTGGCGGAAGCCGAGTTCAGTCGGGGCCGCGGCAGGCCCCGAAACCTGAGTAGCGCATGAAACAGGCGGGAGCGGAGCCCGGGAACATGGCTGGGGGGGAACCCGGGAATCTGGGTGAGCGCCGCGGCCGCACAGGCGGCGGGGTGCAGCGGCAGTGCCGGCCCGGGCAGCGGAGGGCCCGGGCGGTGGCTCTAGGCCAGCTCTGTGGAGCGAGGTCGCCGCCGCTGGGCGAGTGCCCCCTGTGCGGCGCGGCGGCGGCGGGGATCCCCGCGGCACCCTTAGACCTTTGGGGAACAGGACGCGAGCCGCCCGTTCTCCTGGCAGCCCGACCCCGGCGCGGGTGTCCGCCGCGCCCGGACTGACTCCCGCAGCCTGCCCCGAGGGGCTGCCCCGCTGCTGTGGCGCTCGGCCAGTGGAATGCGTGTGTGCCGGTGTGAGCAGTTAAAGCCGCTCGCCTTGTCTCGGAACGCGCTCTTGACTATGCTCCTGTTTCCGCAGTTCCCGGCGGCACCACCGTGCTGGTGGAGCTCACGCCCGATATCCACATTTGTGGCATCTGCAAGCAGCAGTTCAATAACCTCGATGCCTTCGTTGGGCACAAGCAGAGCGGTTGCCAGCTCACTAGTGCAGCGGCCGGGGCCACCAGTACGGTACAGTTTCTGTCGGAAGAAACGGTGCCATCGACACAGGCACAAACCGCAACCAGGACCATCGCTTCGGAGACCCAAACCATCACAGGTATCGTGTTAGGTACCTAGAGTGTACCTGACGCCTAGGTGTCAGGTATCAGGAGCTTGCAGGTGCTTGAGTGGTGCACACTGGCAATGTTATGTACCCCTCTGCTCACGTGTCCCTATCACACTAAGCTTTCAGTTTTCACGTTAGCCCTCACATACCTGCAAGCAAAGGAAGAAAAATAAGTTGTGTGCTGCCTTATTGGGTTTGGTATGACAAGAGTTACATCATTTGCTAATTGAGATACAAGTTCACTTAGAGAATTGCCTAAGTCTAATGTGTTTTATAACCAACTTGTGCAAACTAATTACAATTTTCAATACTTACAAAAAAAATAATCAAACTACTATTCGTTGTTTGTGGGGTTTTTTAATGGTCTTGATGAAAAACAGACACAGAATTGCTATTGGGCAACAGTCCAGACCTTTTTATTTGAGAACACTGCATTCCCTAACATTGCTCCCACAACTAATTGGCAGGAAGAAATATTACTCAAAATTTCTGCCTATGCAAAGGTTCAAGTGAGGTCCTGATCCTGGAAACATTTAAATAAAACTTTTTTTTTTTTTTTTTCCATGTGTGAAGTTTTGCCCATCTATATATAGTTTTATTTTATTTTGGTTTGGGACCTTACTAAAATCCAGGTTATTTTATTTTAATTTGGATAGACAGATTAGGACAGAAAATCTGGAAGAGCAGTGAAATAAACTTAATTCAGGGCTCTCTTCCAGGAACTTTTGTATATAATCCCTCAACTCAGTGTGGGTTTTGGATGAGTTATTTTTCTTCTTCATATTTACTCATCTTTAAAATGAGGGCAGTTATAATCTGCCCTTTTAGGGGTATAACATTGTTGATTTAAAAGCTGCTACTTTGGCTAAGATAATTTCACCTGCTATTCTTGTGAATAACAGCTAAAACGTAGTTGAAAGAGGCTGAACAGGTTTGGTTTTTTTAACAATTTTTGAAGTTAATTGTTTACAGATGCGTTTTTGACAACATTTGCTGTATAAATAATTAAAGTTTTTTGTCCTTTGAGCTGAAGCATAGCCAGGGTTGGAAAAGCAAACATGCCTTTATTAATGTAAGACCTGGGAAACCATCAGAAAAAATTGAATGTCAGAAGAAACTGTATAGTGTAGTCAGACAGGACTCCAAGGGAGACAGGTGGGCCACATAGAGTTTATTAAGTTCAGCTAATCAAATCTTGACAGAATTTTCCTGGATAGAAGGATAACAAGGGAGAGAAAAGCCTTTTTCCTTTCTCCTCCTCAGGAATAGGAACCAGGAACAGGAATGTTGCTGGAAAATAATATAAATGTAATTAATGAAACTATAAAATAATCCAATTTTTTTATGGTTAGAGAAGGTAATGTTCTCAAATTTAGCTCTCTTATTTGTCTAGTTTCTGCACCAGAGTTTGTTTTTGAGCATGGCTATCAAACATACCTGCCCAGTGAGAGCAGTGAGCCACCAACTGCTGCAGTCGTCTCTGCGCCGCCCAAAGCACGGTCAAGAAAATCCACTTCTACACTTACACAGAAGAAGCTAAACTGCTGCTATCCAGGTGAGATGTGGATGTCTATGGGTTGGTAAGAAGCTATCTTCTCCTTTTCATTTCATACAGGTACCTGTGTCTGCCTTAAGCACTTAAGATGTGCAGAATCTGGAAAACAACCTACTTACTAAGGATGTGATGTGTGACCATTGATACCAGTAGTGGTTTTGGTGTTGATTATGCATGTCCTTGGGTTGGTGCCACACTGGTATGCTCTGATGATGCTGCAGGGCATTTTGGCCTATGCCCTCACCTGAAGCAATGTAAGAGCAGAGTCTTGTTACTTGTTTGTTAACTGCCATTGTTGTACACGAGGAATATTGTACATGCACTTTGCATTATATGCTTTGTCTTTGGTCAGATGACCTTTTTATAAGGATGGAGATCTTAACAAGAAAAAACATTCAATATATAGAAAATGTGTGCAGAGACAGACAGGTAGATGAGTGGTCATGTTGAGGGTATCAGAAGTTATGGTCTCTCTTCACAAGCTTGTCTTCTTTGAAAGGTACATTTCAAATGCTTAGCATTCATTTCTGTGCTCTAAAACTAGCATTTTCCATTTGGACAGAATTCCCAAATGGTGAGCTGCTACCAGAGTTCCCAATTGCACTAACCTGAAGTTGTATGTGGAATGAATTGGTTTCCCCAGCATCCCCTTTGTACTGTAAAAATCGTCTCAAATCCTAAGCAGAGATTCCAGATAATTTGTTTCAAAGCTTACAAAAAAGGGAAATGTAGAGAGATTCACATTGGCTCCTGGGGAAAGCATTAGAAAACTGAAGTTCATAGGTAAGCTGCTCACTATTTTAAGTAGATTTGAGTAAAGAAGATGGGAAATAATTTCCTGTTAATACTGAATTTTAAAGCAAATTGTTCTGAAAATAAACATAATACACAGAATTTGGTATGATATTTTTATTATTTGTTAGGTTTTCCTTGAATTTAATGATCTTAACCATTTTCAGGTTGCCAGTTCAAGACTTCCTATGGTATGAAGGATATGGAACGTCACCTACGAACACACACAGGTTTACAGAATTTCTCTATTTTCTTTTTTGTTGGTTTCTTCCTTTTGGCTTTTTGCTAAAAGGTATTTTCCTACAGAGTAAGGTTTCTGTAACTAGACAATGTACAGGTGTGCAGGTACATTCTAGTATTGCAGCTCTCTGAGGAGTTGCCCTTTTTTGGGTAAGCCGTGTCCCACTGTGGGCAGCACCACTCACAACTATGACACATCTGCTTAAGGCTCAGTTACATTTCTGAGGTCCAGGCCACGTGTTTATCAGGCTGCAGAGTGGTGCTAGTGCACAAACCTAGTTTGTGTCATGTGGAACAGTGATTCCCAAGTCTCACCTCCCTTCCACCTGAACTGCAATTTCAAAGTTGCAAAGGAACGAAGTTCCAAAAGGCCTTCTGAATTTGTTGCAGTTGTGCATGCAGCCTTCTGGAGCATAGCAGAGTTCTGAGCTGATAGGATGGCAGCTGAAATCCTGTGTCTCTTGAAAGCTAGTCCCATTTCTCTAAAGTGTTTAGTGCATGCATTTTTTTAATATTCTTGCAATAACATCCTTACGATAAAAAAATTGTTGATGTGTTGATGCTCTTGGCTTTGTTTCAGGAGACAAGCCCCATAAATGTGAAGTTTGTAGCAAGTGTTTTAGTCGTAAAGATAAGCTGAAGATGCACATGCGTTCCCACACGGGGGTGAAGCCTTACAAATGCAAACACTGTGACTATGCAGCTGCTGACAGCAGCAGCCTCAACAAGCACCAGCGCATTCACTCCAACGAGCGCCCCTTCAAATGCCAGATCTGCCCTTACGCCAGCCGCAACTCCAGCCAGCTGACTGTGCACCTCAGATCCCACACGGGTAAGTCTGTACTAAAATCAGGTCTGTAAAGAATTGAAGGTCATAAGTGGAGAGTTTTGAGAGGTAGAAAGGTGTCAAGATTCAAGAAAGGGCCTAGTGGAATTCTCAGAAGCACCTAGGCGTCCAGCTTCTGGGAATGAAGAGAATTCTCTGGGAAGAGAATCTAGTAGGGCAGTGCCTTTCTACTAAAGATACATGGAAGCAAGCAGAAGACAGATCTGATTCTTCATAGATTTTATTCTAAATTGATTTTGAAACTGCCTACTAGCTGTTCTCAAACCTATGGAACTGAGGGATCTAATTTCTTGACTGATTAAGAGCACCTAGGTTCCTATCCTTCTCCAATCTAATCTGCTAGATTAGAAACACTGAAATTACTTCATAATTGAACTGTTTACCTCAGATGCATAATTTAATTTTTCTTGCATTAGTAAATTAGCAAGTAATTAACAACTTAACTTGCATTTTTTGTGACCTTCCTTTGTGGTGCGTTCCACATGCAGACTGATTAACAGTGTACTGTTAGGAGACAGAACTATATTTAGCCCAAACATTTTTTTGCTCTATGGATACAAAGCTT
The DNA here is from genome assembly GCA_025447755.1 of Corythornis vintsioides. NCBI lineage: Eukaryota > Metazoa > Chordata > Aves > Coraciiformes > Alcedinidae > Corythornis > Corythornis vintsioides. The sequence goes on along the minus strand of JAOEGS010015023.1, from coordinate 12,141 downwards.
TAGCCTCCAGACTTTTAAACTTTGTATCACTTTATATTTACATTATTTGCCTCAGTTTAATCAGATTTCTCATTTCTCTATTATAGTTTGTTCCTAGAATAAATTTACTGTAAAGATACTGCTGTACAGTTTTCTTTGTACAGTTGTTTTCATATGTTGTTTCTTACCTAATCCAGGGTACTGGATTCATTTCTGTGTCATCTTTTATATATTTGATTAGTTCTGTGAATTTTAGCTGCAAGGTGGTTATGGTTCAGTGATTACAAGGTTAGCTTTGAACCTATCCTATATCTGATTCTGAATTTGAGTACTAAACAACATCAGTTCAGATGTGTGCAAAATGGGATTTGAGTATATAAAAGAAATAAATCCCCTGTGCATTGTGAAACCAATCTGTCCCCACCAGAGAAGAATCTTCTCTACTTCACAGATCTGCTGTGATGGAACAGGCAAGACTGTCAAGCAGTTCGACAAGTTTCCCTCTTTCTGTTGCTATCTAAGAAGATGTGATGGTCAGACAAAATAGTAAGGGCTGTTATGAAAGTTACCTGTTAGTAAACACCCTTGTCAGAGAACATGGTCTGTCATTTCCCCCATGTGGTGTCAGACTGTGAATACTTGTGTGTTTATGTACATGAGCACAATGAATGAATTTGTCTTTAGGAGAAATTGGGGTTGTCTCAGATTTCCAGTAGAGTTAGATTTTGGTGGCATTAAATATTGCAATAGTTGTGAAGGGTATTTAGGCTACCTTCTTTCTTTTTGGCAGTTCTGTTGTATTTTAAGCAATTCAATTATGCTAAATTTCAAGTCTTAAGTTTTGTCTCATTCATTGCTTCAAAATCTCTTGCCAATCGGATGGGTTTGGGGTTTTTTTGGTTGTTTTTAATTTGTTGAAAGCAGACATAAGAATTGAAATAGTAACCTTGTTAGGTTACAAAGCTGTTATGCACACAGCCAGTTTTAGGAGAAAAGTAAGTCTGTTATGTATAATATACTGCTTACTGGAATTAAATTAGTCATTCTGTAGAAAGTGAGTGTAATCTGTGTTGCTCAGAGTGAGATCATCTACATAACATTTCTTGTTGAAGTAGTCATCTGAAGATCAGTTTCCTGTTGAGTATAATTACTCTTACAATAAATAATTTCAGGATCAGACACTCAATTTTTTTTTCAGTTATATTCTGTCTGTGTCAATTGCATATGATCAGAGATGTAAAGAAATATAATAGACCACTCTTTAAATAATCAGAACGAACATATTTCGCTATATTCAGTAAAAGTGCTATTTTTTTTATATGTGCTACTCTGTATTTGAAAATGAAGTTGTTGAGACACATACTGTGCCTTCATCAGCAAAGTAGATAAAAATTTGGTAACTGAATATGCAGCTGAGACTGTAAAATAAACAAGATGAAGAAACAGTTCATCTTCATTAATAAAAATCTGTTGAATATAGATAATACATCACGTATCTTAATTATTAAACAGATACATGGATTAGCACAGTAGGCCACAACTTGATTTGAAAAAACACACAGTTAAACCTATGACATATGGAGTTGGATAAGCAAATTATGCAAAATTATACTGCTATCACAAACTCTGTAAAATATTAGCTTATAAAATAAATCAGCCATTTGCAGTTTGATTATTAAAGAAGATGAATGCTTGCTGAACTAAATATACTCTCTTCTTTCTCTCACCAAGGGTGTCTTAGAATCTAATAAAAGAATTCTTCCATTTTTTTCAAAATAATACCTACCTAAAGGCTTCAGGTATTTTAGAGGAGAAAAAAAACCCAAACAGTTAATTAACTGTGGTGGTAGGTTTGCTATGAATTTTTTTTTATTTACTTCAGAACAGATTCACTGCTCTTTACACTGGAATGAACAGAGCTACAGCTTTATTTGGTCATGCCTGTTGTGACACAGGCCTGAAAATAAATAAAATGCAAAATAGTTAGACCCAGGCAATTAAAATAGTTATTTATGTAAGTAATCTGATGTAAATAGGCTTACAAAGATCTTGCAGATGAGTGTGTTCATTTTTCATGCTTTATCAATTAAGAATTTGACCTAACTTTCAATTATTATTGTTGGGTTTATGCATCAGCATGACAATCCAAACAAACAACAAAACCAACAACAAAAACAAAGGCAGCTATTAATATTTTCTCTACCTGTTTGCATGAATAAAGACTGAACTAAACTAAAATTGGAAAATATCTTAAGATGCAGACATGAAAAAGCAACAGATGTGGGCAGACATTCTCATGGAGAATTTGTACGCAAGTATTTCAGACCAAATGATAAATACTGTGCCATTAAAATTCTCTCAATCTTGAAAATACTTTGGGAATTTACAGGTATTTAGAACAAGTCAGCTGTACATGATTAATTATAGCACTGGACTTTCCAGTGAATCATCTGTAATTTGTTTTTCATATGTAATTTGAACTGTTTTTTGTTGACAGGAGATGCTCCTTTCCAGTGTCAGATGTGTCCTGCTAAATTTAAAATCAACTCAGACTTGAAGAGGCACATGCGTGTGCATTCTGGTGAGAAACCCTACAAGTGTGAGTTCTGTGAGGTCCGCTGTGCCATGAAAGGAAACTTGAAATCACACATTCGTATCAAGCACAGCATGGAAAACACTCTCAAGTGTCCGGAGTGTGAATTTCAGTGTGGAAACAAAACCAGCCTTCGGCACCACATAAGGACTCACCAGCCTGAACAGCCAGTGAAGTGCTCTGAGTGCAACTACTCGTGCTCCAACAAGGCAGCTCTGAAAGTGCATGAGCGAATTCACTGCAAAGATCGTCCTTTCAAATGTGAATTCTGTAGCTTTGACACCAAGCAGAGGAGCAACCTGACAACTCATGTGAGGAAAGCTCACGGTGACAAAGTCAAGACCAAGAAGCAAACAGTGGAGAAGAAGGAAGGAGACAGGCCAAAGCAGGGCGGCTCCAGGCAAGTCGCCAAACTGGATGCCAAGAAAGCTTTTAAGTGCGACCTGTGTGACGCTTCCTTTGTCCGAGAAGATTCTCTCAGGAGTCATAAGAAGCAGCACAGTATGTATAATGGAGCTAAAAATAATGAACTGGCAGTTCTGCAGCTCCAGATGGATCCCAGTCAGCAGACCAGTGCCCCAATTACTGTCAGTCACCTCCAGGTCCCACTTCAGGCTGCTCAGGTTTCTCCATACAATGAAGGAAGGGTGAAGATCATTGTGGGTCACCAGGTCCCTCAGACTAACAGTATTGTGCAGACTGCATCAGTGAATGTCGTGCCTCCTACGCTGGTCAGCCCGAATCAGGAAGACCTCTCGGCCAACAGCCGCTTGCAGCTTCTGGGCCAAGTCAGCTTGTTGGCACCACCTCCCCCTCCCATGTCTCAAAGTGAAGCAGGGCCTGTGGCACAGCCAGCAGTTCTTCTCACAACCCATGACCAAAGCGTTGGAAGCGCTTTACATCAGACTCTGATTCCTGCTGCTCCTGTCAGCAGTCATGAGGCTTCAGCAAACCAGGCTTTCATCACCAGCTCTGGAATCAGCTGCTCTGACTTAGAAGGCCTTAATGCTTTGATACAAGAAGGAGCAGCAGAAGTGACTGTGGTTAGTGATGGAGGTCAGAGTATAACAGTGTCCACTTCAGCTCCTCCTGCTCCTATCTTTTCTTCCTCCTCTCACACAGAAGCCCCTAAGCAGACCTATTCTATCATTCAAAGTGGAGCCCATACAGCTTTGCTGTGTCCAGCAGACTCCATACCAGATTAGTCACAAAGTACTGTTACTAAACAAGTTTCGGTCTCAGAGACAGTGCTGAATTCAGCAGAAATGAAGAGGACATAAGTGAATGCAGGATTTGTCCTGCAAAGCCAAATACCTTCCACTTGTCTGTACGTGGAAACATACATCTTGTATGTGAAAAAGAGGATGTGTCTGTTTGTGTGCCTCTATTCAATTTGGAGGCTGGTTTTTGTTAAATCTGAGCATGGAAGCAACTGTTGCCAGTTTCACCAAGCAGTAAGCTTTCCAGAGTATGATTCTTGTATTCTGCTGACTAGAATAAGAAAGCCTCACTTTATGATGAATTACCTTCTCAGCAGACTCATTCTTTCATGCACACATGAACAGGTAATAGTCCGAGCCATTCTGAAGTATATTTTTAAGTGAAGTCTGTTTCAGTTACATGCTGTGTATGCATTAACTGCACCTGCCTGGCATTTGATCTGTAAGAATTGTCTACTACTGGGTCTCACACAACCTTAGTAAACTTTAAGGATTAAACTTTATAGGAATTAAATTTAATTCCTATAGAAGTTGCTAGTAACTGGCATTTAATCTGGAAAGGTTTATGCAGAAGACGAGGTGATCATTTCTTTAGAAAACAAAGTAATTTTGTCCATCCATTAGTAATAACTAACTTTAACAAAAACACTATTGCAAATTATATAAATGGCACAGTGACCTCTGCCAGAGGCACCTGCGTTTTAAAGAACAACTGCAAATATATTTTTTACAAATGCTACTAAAATTTTAGTTTTACTTTGATGCTGCCTGTTTGTAGTTGCATGGGTGATAGAACTGCATTACATTTTGGCTCTGTTCTTTTCAAGTTAAAGGGGCAAAAAGGAAAAGATTGGATTTGCTCCATTTAAAAATTTAAAAAAATAGATTCTAATCCAAAGTCTGAAACTCTTACATAAATTCAGATTGCAACAGAATGAGAGAGAAATATGCATCATGTAATGGTTAATTACTATAACAAATTAATTCTAGGCTGTATTTTGAACTATGCAATATTATAGCCCTATCTGGATAGCATTCTTGTAGTAGTAGCTAATAACATCTTCACTACCAAACTATCTAGTTAAAGAACAGACTCTTGATTTGCAAAAGAAGACAAGTCTGTAGGTGCCTGGATCTGCAAAAATCAGAGACCACAGCCAAACAGCATCCCAAGGACAATTGTTAACATATATGAAGACTGAAAAGAGACTATTATCAAAACTAGCTTTGAGATTCCCTCTTGGGGATTCAAAGTCAAGTTAAATTTCACAGTGTTTGCCAGTGGGAGACATAAAATGATTGCTTTATGGCTTAGAAACATGCTTGGAAAACTTACAAAGATGAGGTAATTAAGGCCACTTTCTGAATAGGGCTCATGTTTGAAGTTTTGTGCTTGTACAGCCTTTATTTTGTGTATGTGGGGAAGCTGCCCACTCCTCCCTTTCTGTGGTACTTTATGGCCAGTTTAAGGCTTCCTGCTTTACAAAGATGAATAGGACAATGCAATCATAACTCACAAGTACAGTAGTACAAGTTGATTTTGAAAAAGTGACTTTTGTTTTTTGTTGAAATCAGGGTAGTTTAAACTTAACTGCTTCAGTATTGATGTCCTCGTTATTTATGAGAAATAGTGTTTTTGATGATCCACAGCTCTTCTGCCTTCATAAGCTTTGATTCTCAATTTATGCTATTTTTATTTTTTAAAAATCCTTCAAAATAATCTTGGTTTTAGGATCTGCATTTTGATGGGAGCTGTGTGACAGTGTGCCTGTCAGATGTCAGAAACAACCACATTCCAGTTAGAGGCAGAAACTTAATAAATGCTTAATTTATAAGGCATTCTTAAAGACTTGTTTCCTAGCCCACTCTATCTTGAAATATGAATCAAAAGTTCTGTGTTCCCTGATGGTTGTATTTCAGGGTTTATTATTTCCTATACATGTTCTTCAACTTTCTTGCCAATACAGGTTTTTCACCTGTTAATTACCTCTTCCCTACGCATAGGTGATGTAAGGAGTTGACAAGACCCAGTTCTAAGTCACTGAGCACACCTATTTTTATATAAAGTAGCAACAGGCAGGACTTTTTACATTTTTACATTAGATCACTGCAGAACTTTCACTGAGAACAATAAATTGAAAGCCTAGATACTTTGCATTTGACACTGGTGTTGCTGTTTTGTGGCTCCCCAGTTATATTTTGTTGATGGACCTAGAGCACAGACCTGATCATTGCATTTCAGCTGTGTTGAGGCTGCTTGTAAAGCACTGGGGAGATAAAAGGTGTCACAGGTAAGTGTTTATGTTTGGTCCCTGATGCCCGTGTTGTAAATGATCACAGGAGGAACATAAATTAAAAACTTTGTTATCTTTAAATTAAAATGTCTCACGTAGCAAAGAGTCTTCACTGTTGCCCATCTCCAGAGGTATGTGTATGTATGTGTGTAATCTACACCATCAGGCTGTGTACAGTGTTTCTCTGCACTGGGTCAATACATAGTGTAAACACCAGTGAAAGATAGGATGCTTTCAATTCTGTAACAGTAAATACACATTTTTCACATTTTCACTTCACTTGGCTTACACATGGGCATTGCAGGGAAGGAGTTGCTTCCCCAGGACCATAAGGTCCTGGCATGGCTGAGCTGCCTGATCTGTGCCATGTGCTGATGGGCTCCTGAGCTGCAAGAGAGCAAGCTTGGGAAAAGATCATTACAGTTGAAGTTCAATTCTGTTAGACCTGTAGAGGGAGGGGGCTTCTTTGGGTCATCTCAGCAGTCCAGTTCACAGCACTGCCCCGTGAGGTGTTGCACTAGCATAGCAAAGTGGATGGTAAACTGTAAGATCAAACCAGAGATGGGTTGGGTGGGAGATTTCTTCCAAGTCCTTTTTGCCAGACTGAATACTGAATGACACAAATGGTGATAGCGAATTACACTCTTTGAATAGGAGTAACTGGTCCATTGGTGATCTAGGTTTTAAAGCCAGTTATTATATGTGTTCCCTTTATTGTGAGACAAAATAATCTGAAGTTGATCTGCCCTGACATAATTAGTTTTTGTCACTGGTAAGGCTGTGTCAGTATCTGCTTGCTCACAGTCCATCTTCCCGGTATTTCCTGCTGATTGATTTTATGAATCTCAAGGATAATTATGTTCTAATCTCTACAAGCCACACAGGTAGAAAGTTTAAGTGTCTGAACTGAGGAGCTTGTCAGAGACCCTGGTGATGAAGGTTTTAAAGTGCTCTAGGACAAGGAACTTTATGCCAGGACACTGGTGGTTGTACTCAATGATTTTAAAAGTCTTTTCCAACCTAAATAATTCTGTGATTCTGGGGGATAGGAGGTGATGGACATGTGGTGCTCTGGGTTTAGAGCTGGTGACTGTACATGACTGCAAAGGTGGTGGTAGTCTTATTTTAAAGAGAAAAAAATGGGTGTAGTTAGACTAACTGCTGGTACTGGTAGGCAAGATAGGCAGGCTTTGGGGCATAGAAAATTGTACTATACCTACAAACTTGTAAGAGCAAAAGAGCTGCAATTTGGCAATTAATAAGTAACATGAATTTTCATATACTCAGTAGTATGAACTCTGCGTGCAGGGTTTCATGAGCATGAAGTATTTTGTGTGATCTATAGGTGGTGCTAGAGATCCAGATAAATTTTTTGTGTGGCCTGTTCTTGATGGTTCTGTTAAACAGTTCCCTGCTTCTAACTCTTTACCGGGTAAAAACATTTAAAAAGCCACTTTTATAAGGCATTACAGAAAGACCTGCAAAAATCTTACTTTCTCTTAGGATAAAACGCCACAAACGAAAAACAACACCCAAAGTTTTCTATTGATAAAATCCCATGAGGCAGGTTTGTGGCCAAAACATAAATTGTGAGGTTTACATTTATCATTTTTTTACTCCCTATTAATTAATTTTAATCTGTACAAAGTCTGCAGCTGCACAATTTTCGTGCACAACGAGAATGACACAAAATTAGTGATTTTGACAAAGCTGATGGTTTGAACTGCAGTTTATCTCTGTTTGCACTTGGCCAACAGACCTGCACCCAGGGGATGCACCACCACGTCCAGGAATCTCATATTCAATCTATTGTCCCACTTAACGTTACACTGCTCTGTTATCTGCATTTCAGTTTCACAAAAAGGCTAGTTTACCTTCAAAATAGGAAACCAGTAGATTTGTTATATTGTAAAGCCTAACCTTCATTCTGGTCCTATGTGTGCCTCTGAGATAAACAGGAAAGATAACAAAACGGTGTGAATGAATAGACAAACTTAGTGCTGCTTCTTCAGCATTCTTTAGCTGATTGCATTATGTTGAAGTGAGAGAGAGACAATCTAGAGACTTCTTTCCTTCACCCTGAAAAAAAAAAATGCTGCTAACCAAGGCTAACTGGGGGTGGGGGGGCAATATTTTTTTCAATTTTCTGTTCCAATATTCTATATTTATTTCTGTGTATGACAGTAATAATCTTTGTGTTTTAGAGCTGGCAGAAGCAGATTGTATTAAACGAATCTCACAGATTAGAACATTCTTCATGTTATCAACAGAACAGTCCCATGAGAGAGCATGGTAATTCATAACAAGTGTCTCTGGTAGAGCTTGCTTGCTTTCAAGCACGTGGTAGATACATTTTATAGTTTCCTAGAGTTCTGCAGCCACAGCTCCTCCACAGCATCAGTGAGGGTGATGTAATTACCATCAGGGGGGTTGGGTTCGGTACTGCTTTTGTACATATGTGTATATATTTCATTAGTATTTTCATTTTCATTAAATTGTTCTAGTTTCTTTTTCAAATCACTAAGTCTCTCTCCCTTATTCCTTTTCTCTCCCCCTTTGGGGAGGGAGGGGGGTTAAAAGAGAGCGTCTGTTATCGGTCTGGGCTGCCCTGACCCTAAACCGTGACACATAGCCACAGAGTTATGTAGGAAGTTGTCTCCTTCCAGGAGAAAAAAAAATGGAATGGAATTCAGTTTTGCCAAGGAATGCCCAGGCCCTCCCTGGTAAGTGCTGAGCCCTGTTGTGTGCAGAACAAACCCAGATGCTGCTGGGAGAGCCTCTCGCTTCTGCTTACTTGGTACAAAATGGATGATGTTTACACTGCATTGCACTGAGCTGGCTCCAAGAGGAAAATGTAAAACTAAATATTTCATACTCGGCTTCCTTCAACTTGTTCACTGCAGGTTTTGCTCAGTCTTTGAACAGTCAGATTTTGAACAGTCTTGTGCTTTTTACACACTTTGCTTGTGGGGTCCTGTTAGCGAGTTACAGTGTATTGCAGTTTTCCTTCCTCTGTGAATATGAATCTCTGTGGTTGCTTAAAGAAATTAGGTTAAGCAGAGCAAGACCATCATCCAGGACACAAGGCAAGCACTGGTGCATAGCCTGCATTCATTTCAAACACTGTGCTTGGGTCCTTCCCAACCTTTTTGATTTTGTTGTTATTACATGACACTGCTTTTTAAAACCAGAACCAAGTATCCCATGAGCAGAGGCTTATCTTTGGCAAGACCTGATAGAATGTGCTTTTCTGCCTTATTTTTGTGAAGTAGAAACATGCAGCAAGAAAAAAAAATCCACAGTACTAAGAAGGATTTGTCTTCAACATCTTTACTCGCTTTCGGGGTGGCAGTTATCTGCCCAAGCTCCTGCAAAAGTTCCCCAGAAAGACACCGTGTTGAATTTGAACAATAAACCAGCAGCACTCTGGATTAAGCCCTCTATCAGTGTTCCTTGTATCTTTTATGCTGTTTTGATAAACACTTTAACTTCCATTTGCATCAAAATGGCAGAGTTCTTCTCAAAACCAGCATCAGTTTGTGCCATGCACACGGGGGGGGGGTTACTGGCTATACAAATGCACCAGGAAGCACTCCTGGGTGAGCGAATGGTATCAGGTCCTCACGTGAGATGAGACCTAAAAAATCAGCAGAGCTTGGCCCAAAGTTAGCTCCTTTGAGATCAGATGCACACACACAAACTTCCACTGAATACACATGGGGTTTGCAATGAAAAAATTAGAATATTTCCTGGTTTTGGCAGAGCTGCTTATTGCTGTTATGATCTGACTGCACTGGAAAGTACCTTCTGTTTTGGACTTTAAAATTGTTCTATAAAAGTGCATACCAAGACTTTTTTTTTTCCAGATTACAAACAACTGGGGAAAACCTTCTTTTTTTAGATACATTTATTCTGTATTTCTTATTTCTTCATCTATTTGTGTTTACAGTCAAAATATAGTCAGTTGTCCTTTTTGCACTGTGATGATCTGGTAAGTATTTGCTGTGTCCTCAATGGAAGTGCTTCTATAATTTCAGGAATATTGACTGGATACTCTAATGGTCTTTTACATCTCTAGTTGGAAAATCTTTAGCCTTGTTATTTAAATTTTAAGAAGAGAAACCAATATTGTTAAGAGAAACTGATGTGCCCTGTCACTTATCCCAATGACCTTTCATAAGGTGATAAAGGTTTCTATAGTGACCCGAGGAAATAATGTCTCAGGTATCATTGTGAATTAAAAGTCTCTTGCAGGAAAAGCTTTCTTTTTCTCTCTGGGGTATCCAGTTCTGTCTTTGTCTTTATTCCAGTTGCTGGACACGGAGAAGGACACATAAAACATACAGTATTTGGTTACATGGCTGTCTCATCTTTTAGAGACTTCACAATGTAGGGAAGTAAAACAGTCCATGGTAAAACAAAGCTGGATTTTTTTAATGCTTTATACAAATAAAGTAGCAGCACATATGTTCAGGGTCTGTTACTATAATGCCACTGAATTCTGTGACATCAGCTAATTTATTCCATCAGCTTCAGTATTTGGAATTGCCTCTATAAAGAATGGGAATTGCATATTATTTATTACAGATTTAACTTTGGCAGGGTTGTGGGGATTGCTCTGACTTCCTAGTTTCAGACCTCATGTAAAGGTGCTTTTAATGTCTTAAAGAGAAAATTCTCTTGGTTAGTGACAGAGTGGGTCAATTTTGCAGGTAAAAGTTCATGGGACCTGTAGAGCTGGGGAGGGGTGTTTGTTTCTTGTTATGTTTTGATAAGAATACAAGGATGCATTTTTGCCTTCTTGTGCTCCTGGATGCAGGAGCATGTACACCATGAATGTCTGTCCGTTTATCAAGTCTGATATGTCAGACACCTAAAACAAAGCTCAGAGAAACTTCCAACATTTTCAGCTTGATTTTCCCATTGATACCTTTCACAGTGAAGGAGAGCTGTTGAAGTCTTTATGCTATCTATCATCATTGGAAATACAGGCTGGCCCTACATAGCAGATTTATGCTGCATATCCCTGTTGATCAGAACTGAACAGGCAATTTTCTATCATTTTTCTTTTGATCACTAAATGGAAGCTCCAAGACTGGGAGCACCCGGGCTGGGTAAGGCAGAGCATGGCACAGCATCAGCTGGGCTCCTGTGGAGTCTTCCAGCCCTGAGCCAGTACCCTGCTCTGCCTGGTCATTCTGTTTGCACTTTGTAAATGTTGGTCTCTCAAAGAAACTATCCATCCCCTTAATACAGATCACAACTTCATACTTCTGAAGTGTGTCTCCAGTTAACTGTTGCTGGACATAATTAAATATAGTATTAACAATATGTATTTTCACTGGAATAGTGCTGCTGAATTCCCCACCTGGAGAAGGTGACATGCACCTCAAAGTATATTGTGAGGATGAGAATAACTTGGATACTTGAGTGATGAGGGAGATGCAAATACCTAGATAGATACTGGAGATAGGCACATCTCATGATGGCCTAAAGGAAAATTTGAAAGAACAGGAATGCGTAAAGCTAAACTGCATAATGCATAGCAGTCATAATTAATAGATTAAAGTTCTTTGTGAAACATGCTTTTTTTATTCTAATCAAGGAAAGGGACTATAAATGGTGACATAGTTTTAGCTGTAAGATGCCATGTTAATGTTGTAAAGTTAAAGAGGTGATAAAAATGATAATTTTTAATTTTTTTTTTACAGGACTGATGTAAGACTTATTTCCTTAAACAGTTGCACTTTTCCTCATCTCTGGACATATTGCATCATTCTGTTTCTTTAAGTAATTATCATTTCTGGGGGATTATGAAAAAAATTGCCAATCCCTCCCTACTTCATCCCTACTAAAAAATTCAGAATGTGAATCAGTTTGCCTAAGCAATGTTAAATTTTGTGTTTGTTATAAAATCATGTAGATCAGTCATTGATACAACTTTAATGGGCTAGGGATGATCATGTTTTTTTCCCTAACACAAAAAAAAAAAAAAAAAAAAAAAAAAAAAAAAAAAAAAAAAAAAAAACCAACAAAAAAAATTTTTTGTGATAGC
>JAOEGS010015020.1:11399-25714 GCA_025447755.1 Corythornis vintsioides | reverse complement strand
CTACTAAATTAGGGGGTTGTCACTTCAGAATGTGCAATTAACATATGCACCCTTTGGACTGTTTGCTATTTAATGTTTTTGTGCCATGCACTACAAAGAGAGATTAAAGGTCACGTAAAAACTAAGTATTCAGAAAAGTATTTGCCAAGTTAAGCAGTGGTAGATAAGAGTTTCCTTCTGATTTTATTTTCTCAGTTGTGGTCTGTGAATAGAAGTCCTGTGTAATTTTTGACAAATCCTGTACACTTTTTAGCAAAGTAAGGAAACAAGAAATGTTTCCTTGCATAGTCAGTTAATAGACTTTTTTTTTAATCAGAAATAAACAGATGAAGGATATGAAGTACATCATATATATCCAGGTTATTAACACTGTATTCCTATGTTTCTTTGTTATATTAAACCACAACACTACAAGGTAGGAAAAAAACCCACTTTTTTCTTCATTCTCCCCCCTTTCACATTACAGCTATTTTAACAGTTATTATCACATTAAGACCTAGAACAGTTTCATTTTACAGATATTATTTCTGACTTCAATGTTTATTCCCATCATGGTATTGTCACTGTCATACACTAAGTTATGATTTACTAAAGCTTAGGCTATCTGTTAGCAGAAACAGTGCAGCATCGCCATGTGCTGACAGTTCAATACAAGACTAAAAATATATTTGACATTACACAGAGGCAAACAGGTAGTAGATGTGAAAAATCTGAATAAAACATCATAAACGTTATTGCACTGTAATGTCAAGTACTGCATCTTAATGAGAAGCTGAAAATGGGATTATTCTTTTCCACAAGATTTCTCTGTAGCCCTTGCTGAACCCGCTTTAATTTCCATGCCTTCTGAGACCCTCTTCTGCATCAACCAGAAATTGTAAGGCCAGAAGTTTTTCTGTCTACAGAAGCTTTCTCCACTTTCCCTCACATAACAGATTAAGACATAGGGAGGCAGGTGGTGGCTTAGACAGTGAGGCACAAACAGGAAAAAGGGTAAGAGAAACACTGAGAGGAAGTCTTTCAATCAATCAAGAGAAGGGATACTTAACAGCTTGGCCTTCAACCATTATACAATAGACGTTTAAAAATGCAGAGCAGGTCGGAGTCCCAGACTGAAACAAAAGGACAAAAAGAACTGACAAAAGGAGCTATTGACTATGGGTGCCTCTTAAAGGCCATCTGGAAGACAATGCTTTGTTCCCTTTTAAGTGTTAAATACATCCGTTTATATTAGAAGTACTTTAAATGTAGAGATAGGGATTGAGATCGCATTGTTAGCAGATGCCTACTATACTGAGGACAACTGCAAAAACAAATAAAACCAAGTCTAGGCTTTTGTTTTAATAAAGATAAGAGACTAACAGCTAAACTGCATTTTATGAAAAGGTAAATATTTTCTCCTCAAAAGACCAATGAAAATGTCTTTCTTGCCATCTGGACTTTTAAACCCAGAAAACTGTATCACACACTAGAAGTTAAGAAGATAAAGATGTTTTCTTCCTCTTAGTTGCCCTTCCCGTGTTATATGTCAGTTGTCTGGGTTTGGTTTTTTTTTAACCCTAGTTGCCCTTTATGTGTTTTTAAGTAAGAACTGCCACTCTATGGTTACATATTCTCCACCAGACAAGAACACTGAATTGGAACAGAGTGCAACATAGAAATGAAGAATTGTATCTTTTTGACAGCATATAAACTAGAGGAAATATAATTAAAACAGTACAGTATAAGGACTATATTCTTGCTATTTCATGTGTAATCAAATGCACTGCAAAAAGGAAGTAAGACTTACTCTTCTTAAGAGAAGAGCAGTCTATAAGAACATGTGGGTAACAAAATGACTTCACCTAAACACACAGAGAGAATCACTCAAAAATAAAATGAAAACTACTCCTAATAATGTAAACTGTGGAAGGGCAAAGAGAGTGTTGAGGGTAGAGGAAATCTCCCAAGATCACTGACTATGAAAAGACATTTAATTTTAACAAGTAACTAGTAATGACTACAAAAATAAACTAGTGAAAGCAGCCTAGGATTAGTCAGTGACCATTGTGCTTTCATTACAAGGACAAAACTGTTAGCTTTACATGATCGATAACTTTGGTGAAGGAAGATGGAAATTACATCATTGCATTCAGTACCTAACCTGACAACAGAGGACTTCCCGCTTTGGAACTTCCTGATTTTCCATTGCCTTTGCAAGCTATGATCAGGTCTCATTGCATGAGGTGCTAGATGAGCTTGACTCACAACAGAGAAACTCTTAACAGAGAGTGAACGTATCTCTGACCCACAAATACGAGGGTGCAAAAACTCATAGAAAAGGATCAGAGCAAGTGTCCTGCACAAGGAATAACAAGCTGCGGAGGCAGGGCCAAGGAACCTGTGACCATCTGTTCAACAGTGATCAAGTTTCATTACACCATGAACTGAAAAGTCTGATACTTCTGCGAAACAATTACTGGGCAGTGGTAGTGCAATGCAACTCCACTGACAAACTGCACCTCTTCATAGTGTAATGCATCTGCTCATGAACTCATTGGGAATTTGTATACGGTAACACTGAATCCTGCTCTGATTGAAAGTACAGAGCAAAGCAATGCCTGTGGGATGTTTGGCAGACTCCCTCTAACAGGTAGACACCTATCTAAAGTGCAGCATGTGGTTTTGGTGTTCTTAAAAATTTTATTTATGCATTGCTAATGGCTGGCTGGAAACTGAGCAGGGGGAAGAAGGACCTGAGCTTTGTGCTGATGAGCCTTGAGAGTAATGACAAAGGTTTTGAATTTTTAAGAATACTTCACAGACTGTTATGCACAAGAACAAGCTCAATGGAGGGTGTGCTGCATCTCACAGTGCTAAACAAAGGAAGACATGCAATCTGATGCACATGCTACACATATTATTTTTTATTATTATGAATAATGTTATTATTATGAAATTTTAACAGCTGTTAGATGTTATAGTTTGTACTTTCTCAGAAACACAATGGTTCTTTCTGGTTTGTATAGCTTCTTAAAAGAAGAAAGATAGATTTATCATAGATAAAATTTAGGTTTCCAAAGATATCTGAGGAGACTCCACTGGGAGTCTGATGCTGTCTACATAGAAATCATAAGTAATTTCATGTTCTTCCGTGAAATCTGTAAATTACTTAGATGTGGTATGGTTGACTTCAAATTGTGTTTGATAAACAATGAGTATGCACTAGAACTAATCTAGATTCACTAAAAAACAAATAACCAAACCAAACCAACAAACAAAAAATCCCATCAACAAAACATCAAACCCTTAGATCCTCTTTAATAATAATTTTCATTCATAAAGGTATATCCTTAGGCATTCAGGATGCTTGTACAGGGCATCTACAACTTGTCAATTCAACTTGTAATGGTTTTAGACAACACTGGTCAGAAAATCAAACACAATCCAGCTACCAGCTACAGTTTATCTTTACAGCCAGCTATTAGAGTTATTTGAAATACTGTTGTAGGTTTCACAATGACAGCAACTAGAGATGGAAATAACATATTACATTAAGGAGTGTGTAAAAACTTCCCAAATGTAGTCTACTGAGTTTTTTACCCAACTGCACAAAAGGCAGCTGAATTATCCTGAGAATTTCCTGTTGCAGGTTGTGAAAGCGTGAAGTTGTGTAGACAACCTAACTGCAGCAACTGTAGCCCACAAAGCCTTTAGCATGAGCTAAATCAACCTGGGTCCACAACTGACTGTCACAGGATTTCAAAAGATGTAGAAGAAAAGTTAAATTGTTGATGATTAATGTTATGTTCAATATCTTCTTATGCTCAACAGGTACAGTCAAGCAGATTGCACTTTTAGTACATCACTGTTTAACCAGCACATGGTATTTTACTGTGATGTTTTAACTGCGTATATAGTTGTTGCCATCTAAATTTACTGTTAGGTTGATCAAGTCAGAGAACTTTTACTTTCCCCATGAATAGATTAATTTTTCTTGTACTGTAACTGAT
The DNA here is from genome assembly GCA_025447755.1 of Corythornis vintsioides. Classification (NCBI taxonomy): domain Eukaryota; kingdom Metazoa; phylum Chordata; class Aves; order Coraciiformes; family Alcedinidae; genus Corythornis; species Corythornis vintsioides. The sequence goes on along the minus strand of JAOEGS010015020.1, from coordinate 21,722 downwards.
AAAATAGGAATGTATTATCAAGACCATTTGTACTGTATCTAATATTATAATAGACTCATATTATCAAAACTATTTCAAGGACTTGCAGAAAATGAATGTAATGAATGTACAGACATGAGGTTCTTCCATTTAAAAAATCAAGTTGTTATCCAGGAACTTGTTTAATTAACTGTCCTTATACTAGCCTAATTCTTCTCAGAGTAGGGATCTATGCTGGAAAAAATGTTCAACATCTGAAAGTGCCCAGATCCAAACCACTTCATTCACTAGGCCAAAACCATCTGCCTGTGTCATGTTGCACGTAAAATAAACCCTAAGGAAGAGTAATGAAAAAAATGCTGAAAAAAAAAGAGAAAAGAGATGGGACGACTTCTACATATGTGCATGCTCTTTTTCTCTGAAAACAACTGGTGATTTACAGTGCCAATGCCTCTTACAATCAATCTGGACACATATCAGCAGTAGTGATGCATTTTGCCTAGGGTAATGTGCAGTCCTGAGTTCACTGAGATGATGAACTAGTAGAATTCTCTAACTAGTAAAAACGTAACTTTGATAATTAACCGTTTCAAGAAACTGTGTATAATTATCCACAGGATTTGTCACAGAACAACACAGAGAAAGAGCAACTAATCTCTAAAATGTGATGTTTTCGTTTCTTTCTAGATAAATACATAGAAATCATCAGTACACGTAAAAACCATGCAAGCATGTTATGTGTGTTCAGAAACACACAGAAACATTTACATACATATGACCAGTGAACGTTTGTCTAGTCTAGTTCACATGAATGAAGTTAGCTGTCTGAATGTACATGAAAACGTTAAAACTCTCAGATCCCTACTGCAAAATAAAAGTCTACAATTTTAAAACATGCATTTAAAAAACAAGGTCTCCTAGATAAAAGAAATAATAATAATAATAATAATAAACCTTTAGAAAGGTTTATCAATATTGAAAGTTTTCAGTCTTTTTTTTTTTCAGTGCTTTTTAATCACATTTCTCTCTCCCCAGTGTGTGTTACTAAGAAAGACCATTTTAAGAAAGAAAAAAACTTGGTTAGTGCTTCCAAGCTTTTATAAAATATAAACTGACAGAGTTTTATTAAGAGCTAATGGAAGAAAGCCAGCATAGTTGAGAAATCTGTATCAGGTTGAACATTAGGATAAATTAAGTTCCTTGGAATCCTTAACTTCCAAGTTAACTTCTACTAAGTATTGGCAAGAACCAGTTCCTGTTTTCCTCCAAAGTTAGAACTGTTCTTTCATGCATCCTGACTAAAAAAAATATTGTCCGACTGCGTTGCTGCAACATTCAGCAGCAAGCTGCATGTTGCAAGCTGTTAAAGACTGTTAAAACGGCAGACACAACAGCATTCAATGTATAGAACAAACTTGAAGCAGATACTTACAGGTAGCAGCAGTGTTTCTTAAGGAGGCTGAGCACGAGATCATGCTAGAATAAAAGGAATAATGAATGTCAGTGACCCGGTAATCTCTGTTTTAAAAGGCTGGCAGAGAAAGAAATCCAATGAGTGGGCGACAGAAAGACAGAGGAGGTGGGCGGGGGGGGAGAGATAAATGAAATTCCAGTCTTTCTGGTCAGCTTGGCTGTAGTTTTCTCCGTACTAAAAACACACCACAAGCACTCTTTGCTTGCAAGACTGCTCCTGACTGCAGAGTCCCAGTGTACAAACAGTGTGGGGCTCGCTGTGACAAGGGCATTCTGAGATGCCGTGGAGTGTTTACACTCAGCAATGCTTCTCTGGCAGCCAGCCTCAGATCTTCCTTTCCCCTTCTGCTAGTTAAGTCTGTTGGGACTAAAAACTGAGCTCCTTTTAGTAAGGTTTGCTCATTTTTATCCCCACTCCTGCTAGTTTGTTTTCTTCAAAACACACACACATTCATTTATATACTAAAGATTCACATACAAGGGCCCTAAAATATTTAAATATTTTCACATCAATCAGATTATTGAAACACAGGCATAGTTAATTTCCACCATAACATAATAACAAAGCTGTTTAAAGGGGCTGATGAAATTAAAATCAAGTGAATTGTCAATTTAACACTAATGCATATTGACTAATTATAAATGTGATACTTCTTACAAGCTGAAATGTTCAGCTGACTGCTGTTTAAAATCCTGCTGCATGTTAAAGTATTAAGTATTCAAATTAACGTATATTAATTTTACTGACTAATTGCAGTTGCAACAAAGGAAAATCCAGGAGTATTCAAATTTATTTTTTTCTCATTCAGAACAGCAGGAAAGAAGAAGCGTATAGGTCAAACTCCTACCAATTATTTAATACCTCATAGAATTCAAGATATCTCTCCAGCCTTCTGTCACAAGATTCACATCAGATTTTCAGATTTTACTGGCTGATGAGAGCCTAAGTAAAATTTACTATCATACAGTGCCTCATTGGTACATCCTGGGGAGTAACCTTGACAGCCCCCATTTTCAGAGAACAGAGGATGTGTTACAAAGTCACAATACAGAGAATTAGCAGGGACAGCCCCACTCTATGCTCATCTCAGTACAAGGACCAAAAGAACTTCTAAAGATATGGGACAAACAGATTTTCAGTCCAGCCACAGGGCTTTGTTACCACTGGAAGAGGGACAGCATGGGGATGAGCTACTGACTCTCACACTCCCTATGCAAGTAGGGGCCAAATCCAGCATGACTGAAATGCTCTAGCATGTTACCTCCCCTAGCCCCTTTTTGAACAAGCATGCTGACGTTTGCCCTCATATTGAAACAAAACCACACTATAAAAATGCAAAACTGAAGACAATAGTTTGAAATAAAATAACCAGCAAATGTTCTTGTGGCATAACTTAAAGGCAGATGAAGAAAACAGGCATCTGTTAAAAATTAAAATGAACTGAAAGCTACACTATGTGTAATATGATACAGTCTGGGATAAATTTGCTTATGAAGAAACACTAAGCAAAGAAAAATTAAATAATTCCTTGAGGTACACTACTAGTATCAGACTTGTATACTGTCCTAGGTTTCAGATTTGTAGTCATTCTCAGATTTTATCAAGTATCAGAAAAACTTGGAATGAAAGCTTATCTCCTCTGAGTCACATAGATGGCTGTGGGTTGGCTTGTGTGTGTTTGCTGGAACATAGCTTCTAACTCACTATGACAAATGAACTGTTTGTATTGTACAGTGGTCTGGTTAGGATCATCAACATAACTGTACTTACAGGCTGATTTAAAAAGTGGCAGCTTATTTTAAAGTATAGTGTCTCTGACCCATTAATCGATAGCATAATTGCAGATGCTCTTTTCAGACCAGTTTAATTACTCTAGCAATGAACCTAACATCTCATTTCTTACCATACTCCTTCCTTACAATTAATTTTTGCTATCTATCAAGGTTGGATTATCAAAAGGGTGGACTACAACTACCACAGATTTTCTTGAGAAATGCCAGAGCACTGAAGAGAAGACATGCCTTTTTTGAATATACTCCTTTTACATATTCTTTTTACTTCAACATTTATCCACACAGGAAAGTGGATAGTTCGGATTCCTGTGAATGAAGTGTAAGGATGGTATATATTCTTTCTTAATTATAAGCTAATATGCTGCCCAAACTGTTTATATGAAGGTAATCGGTCAGCTGTTTTCTCTGTACTGTGTTTAACAAGGTATAGTCATAAGCAGTTCCTTTTTTTTCCAGGACTTTATTTGGAAAAGAAAAAAGTATACCTGAGTCACAGAACAGGCAAGAACACACACTCCCATTCCACACCCCCCTGCAACCACAGTTTCTTTCATTTTGCCTTGCATTGATAAATAGCCTAAACTGCACATAGTCAGCTGCATATTCAGTCAATACTCAAGGAAGGAGGCTGAGGTTCTCAAGGTAATAAATGACTCATGCGCATCCCAAACCTGAAGGCTGTACACAGGAAGACCTGCTGAACTTTGAGGGGAAAAAAAAAAATAATTCCCAGGCATTTTCTGCATGACAGAAATGTTAGTCTGTGGGCAGCAGTACCTGGCTGCAGCAGTTTGATTCCTCAGCTTCTAATGTAGGCTGAGAACCGTGTGAAATACCATGTCTAAAATGGGAAGTATTAAGTCAAACTTCTCCTTCCCTAGCCTATATATACTCTGTCCGTAAAGATTCATTGTCCTCCTGGCTACTACAAATGTGGAAGACCTCTGACTTCACGAAGTTGTGTTCTTCCTAACCATAAAAATGCAAGATCAGCAATGCAAGATCAGACAGGCAACAGGAATATAAGGGTAGATAGGCTGACAGAGAGAACTGATCCTACAAGGATCTGTCAATCTACTAGGCTTGAATCAGACTCACCTAGTGATTCCCATGATAAAGTTCATGAGAGGAGGATACTCATGTTCATGACATCAGAAAAAACCCAAACCCAAACTTCTACAGAAGATACAAGAATAATCAGACTGCTATATGCTTGTGTCAAGACTCACTGACTGGGGCTTCTTTGCAATGCTGTACACCAACCACCACGACAGTTAGGATGGTGATTCTGCTGCTCCAGACTCTCATCTTCTCCACAATAACCTAGAGTTTAAGCAAGAGCTAATATCAAAGAATCACAGAATCACAAAATCAATATGGCTGGAAAGAAACTCCAGGGTCATCAAGTCCAACCTTTGTCCTAGCATTTCTCTAACCACTACACCATATTGAAATTTACAATAAAACAATCTGATGATTGTTTTCCTCTTTATCCAAAAGTGTGTTCTGGAGCATTAACAAATAAGTACTAGACAAGATACGCTTTTGAGTTCTTTCATAGGACACTAAGGATCTTTAGTTGTCAGGTACAGCCAAGAAAGTAATATGACTAATTTTCACTCTAAAAGCAATTAACGTCTACAATATAGAGAGAGGTCCTTGCTGCAGGGATAACATCAGTTTCCTCTTCCACTTCTGATGCACTGAAAAGCCTCATCTAAGACACCAGAAAAAGCTTCCCTGCTTGGTTAAACACTTGCTCACCCACAGTCATGGAGCAGCACTGATGCTCTGGAAAAGCTGCTGCAGTAGCAAACTGCATGGAGATGCCCACACAGAGACATTACAGCCTTCAGACTCCTTCCAATACATGACCTATCTGTCTTCATAGTCCAGAATGCAGTCATGGATAGTTTTGATGACTTTCATAAAGAAGCCAATGGTTTGCAGCCTGACACTGAGGATATCTGGATTCAGATTATACCTGCCCCCTTAGAAGCATAGATAGGCAACAAAGCAGTGCTTCAGATCTGGTAGTACAGCTGTGTGAGTTGAAGAGCATTGGTTTTGGCTGTATTCCACATGTGCATTCTTATTCTTGAGGAAAAAAAAAAAAGACTGGAAACTACATTTTATCAGCGCCACCAATTTACATGACATAGGTTTAACTCTCCATGTAAACAGTAAGAGTGTCAAGTGACATTCCAAACAGTGTGGCAAAGGTTTCTACATTGATGAGTCTAAAATGATAAGACATCACACTGTTGATGTTTGTTTCCTGGTAAGAATTCGAAAACATTCTTACATTATTTTCAAAGGACCATTGTTACAGAAACTTGCCAGCTCTTTAAAGAACCTCTGAGACTTAATCTTTAGGGAGATATTTTCAGCCTCAGTGACAAACAACTGACCTCTTAATTTATGAACCATGACATTGTTGCATTGAGAAAAGTGCATCTGTGACCTAAAGGGAGTTTTAACCTTCATACGGGTCTACTAGAACACAACTTCCCTTCAACTTCCTTCTAACAGGTAATAATAGCAGAGACATGACAGCATGTAAAAATGCTCATCAGATTGTGCAAAACTATAAAGTTAGAAAATATAGGTACTGGCTTCAGCTCAAAAGCTTTAGTCCAGATTCCCGGAAAGCATTGCATTGTCTCAGATTTCCTGGCAAGTGAAAAATCCACTCACCTCAACATGCTAAATGACATAATCCATTCATGTTCAAGTAATATAAAAGTTATCTGAAGATATTTGGTGCAGACAAGACCTTTAAGAGCTCTATGTGTTTATTCAAAATCACAGAATGACAAAATGCTTTGAGTTGGAAGGGAGCTTCAAAGATCCACTAGTCCAACCCAATACTCACTGCAATAATGTAGCTGTTCATCAAAAGTGTTAACTCTCACACACAGTCACTGTGGTAGAGACTACTGCAGGACACAGACCCATTTTCAAATTCTTCTCAATGTAAATTTAAAAATGTTTCTGTGTGATTCCTTTTGCTTCTGCATAGGAAAAATAGAACACAGCTCTAAAACTGTGCCCTGCAGCCAAGAGGGCTAGGAATTGTGATCAATCTTTAAGTATTCAGATACAGTAGGAAAGGGCATGGGAAATTAATATCAACCACGTTGAATCTGTTGTCAATAATTGATATCAATTTTTAAAAATGTTTTCTTTTTTTTAATAAATGCAGCCCAATATTTGCACTATGTCTTTGTGATGGAAAAAAATAAAAAGTCTGATATTTCAATTAAAAGCAAACAAAGCATTGTGGCACAGATGATAAATAAAGGAAATAACCACTAATTGAATGGCAGGTAATGTCAAGATATAAGTTTAAAGATAATCTATTTCAATCTTGGATACAGTTCTGGGGAGTAAACCCATGTATTACAATGTATCAAGTATTAGCATAGATTTTATTAATCCCACAAAACTTTAAAATACATTAATATTTTAATGTCTTGCATATTGCACAGCTGTCTGGTGATCAAATGCACTGTGTCATTGCCAGGTACTTCATTGGAAAATACATTTGGAGTATGTGTAAGAGCAAAGAGTTTAGTCACAAAGGAGAAAAAATCAAGTTGTTAATGGCAGGACAAGCATTAAACATAAAGTTCAGTGGCATAATGAAAACTCAAAAAGCAAAGCAGCACAAAAGCACTTGCTTTCTGTCAAGCAGATCCACCCTTCAGTCTCCTCCAAGCTAAACAGACCCAACTCCCTCAACATTTCCTTAATTATCTCTGTGGCTCTGTGCTGGATTCTCTCAAGCAGTTCCCTTTCCTCCTTGAACTGAGGAGCCCAGAACTGGACATGATACTCCAGATGTATCCTCACCAGGGCAGAGTAGAGGGGAAGGAGACCTACTAACCACACCCCTTCTAATACACCCCAGGATGCCTTTGGCCTTCTTGGCCACAAGGACACACTGCTGACTCATGATCATCCCGCTGTTTAATAGGAGTTCTATCTCCCTTTCCCCTGTGATGTTTTCCAACAGGTCAGTCCCCAACCTATACTGGCACCTGGGGTTGTTCTTGCACAGATGCAAGACTCTACATTGCCCTTGTTATATTTCATTAAATTTTCCCCCACCCAACTCTCAGCCTGTCCATATTTTGCTGAATGGCAGCACAGCCTTCCGGTGTGTCAGCTGCTCCTCCCAGTTTGGTGTCATCAGGAAATTTGCTGACAGTGCACTCTGTGCCCTCATTCAGGTCATTAATGAATATATTGAATTGTACTGGTCCCAGTACTTACACTTTAGGGACTCCATTAGATACAGGCCTCCAGTGAGACTCTGTCCCATTGACCACAATGCTCTGATTTCTGTCCTTCAACCAGTTCATTCTGCCTTACTACCCAATCTTCCAGACCTCACTGCCTCAGTTTAGCTGTGAGGATGCTGTGGGGAATGGTGTCAAATGCTTTACTGAAATCAAGAGAAAACACTCTTTTTATAAAAATTCTTCTTATCTTGGTCTAGATCTCTTCAGTTGTTGCAGAGGAACAGTGAATGGACATCTTTAAGGACTTTAGCATCTTAACAGTCCCTGCAGTCCTTGGTCTGAATATACCTAGAGCACATCACCACTACTAAGGTTTAATCCAATTCTACTCCCATAAGGACAAGCATATATACATTGTAGAAACATCTCTGAATAGCCATGCATTTATTACTGGAGATGTGAGATACACTAGGCACAGCAGCAGAGCACTTTGTTCATGCCCTCTAGGGCAACCTCACTGTGGGGTACATGGCCACTTGGGTTGTGGGACTATGTGACCACCAGAGGCAGCATGTCCATTGCTGAATGAGGATAGTAGGAGTGTATAACAATATGGTAGGAAGGAAACTCAGCAGAGCATCTTCTGAAGCATTACAAAGGCATACTTGCATGTTTAAACTTCATCACATAATTTCAATTCCAGAAACTTTGGGTACTTGTGCTTCCAGCATCTGTAAAGCATCTCATTTTCCTTCCAGGCTTCTTCCATACAATGCTTATCTAGGGGTTGGGTTTCTCAAATCTTCAGGTAGTGTAGTATGAAATGTTTGGCAGCTGCTAAGATGACCATCAGCATTTCTAACTTGTGAGGGTAGGAACAGTCTGATCTGCCACAGAGGTATCACAAGAGGCCTAGAGTGAACCCTTTTCCATCCCTTCCAGAGGTCATAGTTAGGACTTGAACACCACAAAAGTAACGAATTTGGCACAGTTGGAGACAGGAATTTAATGAAGGAATTGGAGGAGCAATGTACCCATAATAGAGGAAATAATTAGATTTCAGCTTGTGAAGAACTGGCCTATTCTTTAATGTACCTAACAAGGGACAGAAAAAGACTTTTTTTTCACATCAAGAAGCACAGGGGTGAAAGGGTAAAGACTACATGTTCAGAATGTCATCAGACATGGTAGGCTAAAAAATACCCCAAACTGTTGCATGCTGTCAGTCTACCCACTCCTTGTAACAATACTCACAACTAGATTTCAAAATGCATTTTCAAAATGCCACATTTTCCCTCTTTTTTTTTTGAAGTTTGTTGTTCTTGCTCCAATCATTCCATCATCACCCCAAGACAACACATGCCTGTTCATGAAGATGAGGAGTTGTTCTCATAGAAAAACTACTATCCAATTTACTACCAACTAAAGGGCTTTTTGGAATATTACTTTATTGTTATTAAAATACTATCAGTGTACTCAGAAAAGGTTCCATGGTTGCTTTAATTGAGACAAATTGAAGTTAACTTAATAAGACTCTGAACATGTTTACTCAGAGTCTATGAAAACTGAGCCTTTTGGGGGGCAGGGACTTTAATTTTACTTACATGGATTTAGACCACAGCTGGCACAACTGGATTTTCATCTTGGATAGTGCTTCTAAAGTTTCACTGACTTTTCTTGTTTTGCTCACACTGCCACTGGTCATGAAAGATCTACAAAGAAAAAATAACTGTTCTATACAATATAGGCCATTTTATTTTATTTTGTGCAAAAGTTTCAAGTTCTGCAAAACAGAATGTTTCTCAGAACCAGAACCAGATACAACTAAAACATAACTAATACCATTCCTGACCTCAATCAGTAGCTCAAATAAAGCCATGCATTTTAGAATATTAAAATAATCCTATGCTTATTCTTGCATGTGTATCCAAACTGAAAACCAAGAATGCTAATCTTCATAATTAATTTCCCTTCCCTCTGAAGTCTACATTTGTACTTACAGCAATGTATTAATAGATGTGACAACATATTCTGAAACCATTTCAATCCTTAGTTGTTCGGAAGTATTTAAGCACAGGATGGTGCTTTAATCTGCTATAATCCTCTAAAAAGATTATTTTCTGAAGAATTTTCATATTTTGGCATTCAGCCAATATATTATTAAGATGAGAGTTTAATTAAAGGAAACTGAAGGTGCCTTCTGAGATAACAGGAAGAAAATAAACCCCACTTCTATGCACCTGAAGAGGGTTTCGGGAAATCTAGAAAGGTGCTTTTCCAGAGAGAGTTGAGTATTGCCAAAAAACAGAAATATGAATGACAAAATTCTCACATTTTCTGACCTTCTCTACCAAAGGTCAAGGTTAGTTTCAAATAGCAAGAGCACTTGAATACAGAAATTGAGCCAGTTGTGAAATTTCAAGGCTACCATCAAACTTCATGGAATCATAGAACCACCAAATAAATTGGTTTGGGAAGAGTCTTTAATGATCATCTAGTTCAACCCTTGTGCCATGGGCAAGTACTTCTTTTACTAGAGAGAGTTAATCGAAGTTTCATCCAACCTTGTCCTGGTATGGATTTCACAGAATTGGTTGAGGTAGAGCACCTCCCTCACCTGCTTCTACTCCTCAGTTGCCTCTGAAAAACGGATATGAGGCCCTTCTGGAAGACAGTCAGTCTTCTTGTAAGGCGTTGGAAGGTGGGGGAGTGGTGGAGGGGGAGGCTTGGAGGCATGTCCCACCACGTAAGGGTGGGCGGGTTCTTCCTCCACCCCCCCCCACTCCATCATTGCCCTCACTCAAGGGGTGTGGACCCCTGGAATTTGATG